>JAXQQM020060359.1:0-43605 GCA_034641835.2 Pinus albicaulis | reverse complement strand
CCCTCGTGAGATACAATGTGACCCAGATATTCCACCTCTTGTACTCCAAAGAAACATTTGGATTGTTTTGCATATAATTGTTTCTCCTGCAATAGTTTGAGCACCCTGTCAACATGTTCAACATGATCCTTCCAAGACCTGCTGTAGATTAGTATATCATCAAAAAATACTAGCACAAATTTTCTAAGGAAGGGTTTGAAAATGGAATTCATCAACCCTCGAAATGTAGAAGGTGCATTGGTAAGGCCAAATGGCATGACCAAAAATTCATAATGACCCTCATGAGTTCGAAATGCTGTTTTTGGAATATCTTCAGTCTTCATTCTAATTTGATGATATCCCGAACGAAGATCCAACTTGGTAAAATAAATTGCTCCATGTAATTCATCCAATAATTCATCAATCACAGGAATGGGAAATTTATCTTTAATGGTGAGCCTATTGAGCTCCCTATAATCCGGACACATTCGCCATGATCCATCCTTCTTGTGTACCAATACTACAGGAGCAGAGAAAGAACTTTGACTAGGCTGAATTATACCCGCCTCTAACATTTCTGCAATCATACGTTCAATTTCGCTCTTTTGGACGTAAGGATATCTATAAGGCCTGATGTTTGGAGGAACACTTTCTGGAATCAAAGGAATAGCATGATCATGATCACGAATAGGTGGGAGTCCTTTGGGAGTTTCAAACACCTTGGAATGATTGTCCAAGACTTGTTGGAGATCCGCAGAAATAGATGATTTTGATGTCGGAACTTCTAGTGAGCATAATTGTGCAATTACGCCTCATTGTTCTTTCTTTAGAAGCTTTGTCATGACATTAGAGCTTATTATCCTTCCCGGCTTCCCCGCAATACCCCGTAATTCGACTTCCTTTCCTTCTGAAAAAAATTTCAAGAAAAGTTCTTGAAAATTAAAAGCTACCGTCCCCAAAGATTGTAACCATTGTACTCCTAGTACAACATTCGCACCTCCCATAGGAATGGAAAGCATTGGACTAGTCAATACATATTCCCCCATGGTTAGCTTGATATTATGGCATTTTCCAGAGCAATTTATAGTTCCTCCATTTGCAACCATCACTTGACATTCTGGTGCTGGGTATAGGAAACAATTTAATTCCTTGGCTACCTTATAATGAATAAAATTATGGGTGCTACCTGAATCAATCAACACTATTACCCTTTTCTTCTTTATATGTCCTTCTATCTTGAGAGTTTGAGGAGTGGTAATTCCTGCCAGTGCATTACAAGATATGGTCAGATTCATTTCTTCCTCTTCTAGGGGTGGTTCCTGGTGTATATCGTCTTCTTGTTCATTTTCTTCTTCTTCTTCACAATCTATGTAAAATAATTTCTTCTCAGCACACTTATGACCTTTAGTGTATTTGCTATCACAACTGTAGCAAAGCCCTGTTGCTCTTTTTTCTTCCAATTGTTGTGGTGTCAACCTTGTAGGTTGTGGAAATCTAGACGTAGCAACACTTCCTTCTTTATAGAATTGAGTGGTAGGCTTCCTTGTCGCCATAATTTTACATTCAACTTTTCTTGCCAACCCGAATGCCTTCTCCAATGAATCAGGTTCCAAAACGCGAACTTCATGTTGGATGTTATCCTTTAAAGTGCCTATGAAGAGATCAATCCTGTGTTCCTCTGGAATATCAGTTACCCTTATATTCAATTTTTAGAAGTCCTCAATGTGCTGCCCCACTAAACCCTTTTGTTTGAGATTTATCAATTGGCTAAAGAAGGTGTTGCTCTTTGTATCCTCATAATGTGCTATCATTTCCCCCGTAAAAATTGACCAAGTGACAATTTTTTTACGGGAGCAAAGCCATCGATACCATACAAATGTATTTTGTTCTAAATGTAAAGTTGCAATGCGTACCTTTTGTGTGTTTTGCACATTATGGAGATCAAAATATTGCTCCATCCGTAGTATCCATGTTACAGGATCCTTTCCATCAAACTTCCTCATATCCATTTTTGGAATATGGTGGTTCTTCCCACCAACATTCGAGTTTATGAAATCACGATTAACATTTATTTTGTTCTCATCATGAGGTTCTTCTCCTATATTTCCGCCATTAGGAATCATTTCCGGTTTTAAGCTTGTCATCAAGCCTTCCATGTATGCTTTTAGATCACTCTTCATGTTTTCCATGTTGTCTTTCATGTCATCCATCTTAGCTTCCACGCCATCCATCTTAGCTTCCACGCCATCCATTATGCCTTTCTTCAAACCATCCATCTTCACTTCCATGCCTTCCATCTTAGCTTCCATGCCTTTCTTCAAACCGTCCATCTTCACTTCCACGCCTTTCTTCAAAACTTCCATTTCATTTTTTGTTGCGTTTTGCGAGAGTGAAATTTGTTGCACTTGCTCTTGTAATTTTGATAGATAATGTTTCAATTCTTCATCTTCATGAGTCATAGTAGAACCTTCTGAAGGCTTAATGGGTGTTGAATTATTTTTAGGGGCCATTTTAGAATCCAATATTGATATCTATTCTACAAGCTGCCCTTGGAATCAATTCGACTTGATTCTTCAAACAAGACTTATGCAATTCGGAAAAAGAAAATACACACCTTTTACTAGCTTTTAGGAGCTCGCTATTGAAATTGAATTATCTCTATAATTGAAAATATTCAATATCTGAAATTAAGCCTTGCAGTAGCCCTCTGAAGCTTCTTTCAAATTCCACAGGTCTGACCTGATTTGGATTCTCCAAGACAAAGTTGTGTCCAATCTCCCACAATGACCTAATTCTGGATTGGTTCAGTAGAGCGAACTTGTACGACTTGCCACGTGTCACTGTTTTTTCCTTTGTCTCTGAAATTGATAGCCAAGAAACTACATGCTGTTTACTTATGACCACTTTTGACGGCACTCCAATCCAATCTCCAGAGAGAGAGTTATTGAACTTTTCCCACGATCACTTCTTTGCGATGAAATTCAGGAGCTTGAAAAAGCACTACCTTCCACAGATCATATCTCCAAAAATATTGCGAACCAAGCTCTGAAATTTTTTTATGAATTTCCTCAGGATTTCAGCTTCGTACCATATGAATTTCAGATTATGAAACTTGGTATAAAAATATTTATAGCGCAAATTCCACGATGACCTGTTTAGGAGCCTGAAAAAATACCTGACTTCCACAGATCATATCTCCGAAATTATTGTGAACCAAACTCTGAAATATTTACACAAGATTCCTCAAGATTTTTTCTTCGTACCCTAAGAATTTCAGCTTCTGAAACTTCGTAGAAAAAAAGTTATAGCGAAAATGCCACGATGACCTGTTTGGAGCAGCGAAACCCTAGAATCCCAAGCTCCGATACCAAATGTTGTGTAACCAGCTCAAAAAATAGAATAAAAGAGATATCCACGCCTTATAAATAAGCCACTTCGAGGGGGAAACCTCCAATACATTACATAAATGAACAATTCTTCGATGATATAATTCACAAAACCTCCTTTCTATATATAGGAGTCCATGGGGCCATAATGTAATCCTAGTGGGCCACAATGTAATCCTAGCCGACCTAACAATAATAATTTAAGGGCACAATAATAACAAAAGGGGGTTACAAGGGTACAACAATAACAATAAGGGGTTTACACTAACAATAATAAGGGGCTATACTAGTGATATAGGGACCTAACAGTAAACCTATAGTTCTTATACCAACTTAATATTAATGGGAATATTAGTGTTTGTTGTGCTAAGATACAATTTAGAATATAAAGAAAGTACATGAGGATGATGACGTTAATTTAAAGTTTAACATGAGGCTTTATGTGTTTTTATATGAATTTTATGAGAAGATTAACATAAAAAAAACACTAAAAAATGACATCTAACAAACATGAACATCACCATAATGATATCACAATATCACATGATGAAGGAGTTCACCCCTCTTGGGCTACGTCTCCTTGGTCTAGCTCCTAATGGCTAGGACCTCTTCTATTATGCTCAAAAGTGTGATTACATGTATTTAAAATGCTCAACTCTAAAAACCGTTTCCATCACCTCTAAAATGCCCAAAAATACCTTTGTAGCCTCTTTCTGTCTCGAATTTGGCCTAAATCTAACTTAGTTATGACTTCCCCAAGTTTCTACACAATTAGCTCCACATTTTACCCACAATTAGGAATCATCCCACAAATCCATTGGGAATCATAGCTCACTGAGAGCCAATTTCACCAAAAACTAGAAGAAATTGTTGGAGTGCTTAAATGCCTAATAATGCTTATAAACCAGATTCTAAACGACATCAATTATGGTTTTTATATATCTATATCTATATATATATATATATATATATATATATATATATATATATATATATCTTGCATGGTTGGGCTAACCACCGGGCTTGGCATTAAACATGGGTACATGTCGGGAGTTGTTGTGGTTAACTCTCGCAGTTCCAACTTCAGCAGTTACGATAAACTGCAGTCTTCGTTTTACCCCAATCACATTGAATATCCCTGTCGTTGTTAAGTTTGATGTTACAATTATGGGGGGGGGAGGGCTAGCCTCCCGCCCATACTCCTCGCCCCTGGCGTGGTGACCAGCATTAGGGCTAGACCCTGACCTTATCACCTCAATGCGAATTATATATCACATTAAAACCAAACAACAACACATATATAAAAAGGAAAAAATTAGGGTGCAATGGTAAAGGCTTGTCCATGGTTTGGTAGAGGTCGCATGTTTGACCCGCAGCTCTCTGCTTGGTCTCACACAAAAATTTTGGTGGCCCTTGGTTTACCACGTTGTGGCCCCTGACTGGGCCATGTGGCAGCTTATGGTTGTCCACCAAATCAACCAATCATAATTCACCACTTCAAACTAATAGAAGAGTGCCACTTGGCACGATCCCATTCTTCAGAGTAGACCATTTACCAAGTCAACCTGCATAGTCACCGTGCCGCGTAGGTATGCCTAGTTAGCTGTATGGACTATTGACTAGGTTGGCCTGCATTTTTTTTTTAAATTTGCATGTGTGACAGAGTTGAAAAAATGTGTTTTTGGGATCATAATGTGTCGGTTTTTAGTGAAATGAGTTGCACCAGATTCAGAATGACAAGATCTATGCGGTCAGTCAAGTTCGGCACGATTCCGACAAATTTAAATTTTTAGCATAATTTTGAGCACCTTATCACCTCTCATCTTCCATGTGTTCTATATTTTTATTATACATCAGGTAGGTGGCTATAGTCATGATCTCAATGATTAAATACATTCATTGTGAGGGAAATATATGGTGTATACTCCTTGATATTACAAGTTATAAAACAATGATGTATTTTCTCTATTTTTCTACATATTTTTATAGATATGTCTCAACTTCAAAATTCACAATAATATAAGATAATATGACTGATTAGAGTCTCAAAGAAGAATTCATTCTTATTTTATGGTCCATATTCCATTAATTTACTACCACAATTTTTCTTTTTCTTCTTACTACACATCAAAATAAACTTAAAATCAACATCAATTATGTAACACCCTTCTCCCACACTTGTCCAAATTAACCAGTCTACCGGGGTAAATATGTCACAAGGATTTATTATGATATGACTCAAACCCCTAGGTTCAATTAAGGAAGTGGAATTGAAATAAAAAAAAAATTATTGACTCGCCTTAGGTGCTACAAGACCCCCAAGGGATAAACCAACCTTCTAGTTGGCCCAACCCTAAGTTAAACCTCTTTTTTGTGTCCTCGACTCCCAAATGCCAACACAACAATGAAATAATTTGATTGTAACCCTCCAATCGTATGCATAAACCTACAAGGGAGTGACTGTAGTATTTTTCACCTAGTTCTATGCTTGTGACCGTGGGATGTGATGAACTTTTTTAGAGCTACTCTCTAGAGTACTGCCCAGAAGTTAATGAAACTTTCCATAACATTGACTAAAAATGGGACAAAGTGATAAATACAAAACTTAGGCAAGAACTTGACATGACAAGGCCTAACAATGACAGTCATTCCGTAAAAGAAATCATGAACATGTAATGTACATGTCACAAATACACATTTGAACATAGGGGTCTCATACATAACTGAGAACCATCAAGAAGGAAGGATTCCCTCTCATAATAGTTTCAATACCATCTATTAGGTCATGTATTCATTAAAAATTCATTTAGTAAAAAAAACATGATGAGAGACATAACTCAAGTTTGTTATAAAAGCATGCTTATAACCATACATAACTAGAGAAATATCAATGATAGAAAAACCATTAAAGCCACATAATAACAAGTACATGTACTTATAAAATACAATAGGAAAATAGATCTTATTAACATATGAAAAATCCATCCAAGTCAGGGATTTCTGCGTACCACCTCACCATAGATTGAGTTGAATGAAATCGCTCTTTAAGACAATCACCCTTGCACAATATAACAAGCATGAATGTGGGATTTCATGGAAGAAACCAAGAAAAACCAAACCATGGCTTGTAGAGGCCAAACCTCCTCCACCCTCAACCAATTATTCCACCTCATGGTCGCATGTCTCTAACCATCACTAAATGAATGTATACCAAAGTTTTCTAGGGCTTGAGACAATTTGTTCCAACCTGTCTCCAGGACTATTAATTCAACTGATAACTTTCAACAGGTCTTGGGAGCGTTTTACCAACCAATTAACCATGATTAGTAACTCAACTCACCAAGGGCTATAGAGAGTTTTTTGAACCATTATTTTCATTACTAGTAACTCAACCAAAATTTTTCTAGGGATTCGAGAGCCGTTGTCCAACGAGGACTTCAAGAGCTAGTAACTCAACCTAGACATAAGGAACATGAGCACCAATCTGAAATAAAAAGTTAAATCCACAACACCATGACTATCCATTAATGGAAAATCTAATAAAACCTAATGCCAATCCAGGAAATACTCCATCCCAATGATAGATCATAACCAAATAATGACATGCATACACCATGCATGCCATAACTAGAAAGTAAAAAATACATGCAACTTGGTACCTGAAAGTTAATCTAAATGTAGTTGTTCATCCCACATTCCCCTTGGGATTTCCTTCTTTCCTTTGCCTTCTTTATCCAAATATAATTTCCTCGAGGAATTCTCCAAGATTAATCTAACTGTGGAAAAGTGCATGGGAGATATAATAGAAGAGAGCTCCAAGCTAAAACTCAAAGAAAATAATTGTGAATTGATCCTCATAAGCCTTTTTATCATTGTGGCTTCTATTTTCTCTAGTTTCCATTATTTTTCCTTCATTTTCCTCGCATGTAATTATGTGACTTTTCACCTTCCTTTTCTCCTATTTTTCATTAGTTTCATAAATAGAATGTCAATTAATGGCACATTTCCATTGCCTTTTCCATTTCCAATTTCCATAGTCATTTTTTAATGACCATTGACCCCCGTAACTATGATTTTTCCCTACATTAAGCTTGGAATATGTGTCCCATGACCTTGGTATTATTTGTCCTTTATTAACTTTAGTGCATGGATTTTTAACTAGGGTTGTTACAAATTAAAAGATATCTATTTCAAGTCATCTTTTTGAAGTTACTATTGTCATGCATAAAATTAGTGCAACCAATATTTGGATTTAGTTATCATATAATTTGTTTTTCTAGTATCAATAGTCATATCCATATTACAGTAGAAATCCTTGAGGGGTTCCTTCCAATAAGAAAATTTTCACCAACGAAAAGAGGAAGGATGTTAAATTTATGTTAATGAGAGTTAATCCAGTACAAGATTACTCTTTGAAATAAATTTATAACATGTCAATGTATATGCAAAAAAATTCAAGAGAAATGGAACAACCTTGATTAACAAGTATATTATAGTAAACAACATCCAACTAGTCTTAGTTATCCTAAAAATGAAAGTAAAATTAATCTACATCAAATAAGTCTTTAGTTGTTCAAAGGGTTAGTCCCACACATTATGTGAAATTTTTTTGTAAGGTTTATGAAATAACACAAGTGAATTATTTTATTATTGTCATGATCTTCATTGATGATGCCAAGTCTAACAAGGTGGTCCATAACTGAATGATAACACCTAAATATGTCTATGTGTTTACCTTGTAATTCATGGCTTCCTTCTCACGTTATAATTTCATTTTCTAGGATAATTCCATTTAATTTCATTAAAAGGGAACTAATTCTAATGGTCCTATAATTAGAGGGATTATTTTAATCCATATAACTTTCAAAAATTGGAATAATTAGTACTTCAGTAAATGGTTTAGGGAATGCCTAGTTGACTACAAAATTGAATAGCTCATGTATTTAATGGATAACGATATTATGGCCTCCAATTTTTCTCATCTCTACAACGTGTCCCTCAAAATCATTTGATTTTCCTTTTGCAAGTTTCCTGACCGCATAATTTACATCATATATAGGGTCAACTTATTCCTTTGAATAAAGGATTTAAACATTGTCCATGTGTTGAAGCCTAGAAAATCTCTGCTTCAAACATTGGGGGAAAACCACCTGGTCGGGACCTTAAGACAACTCCTTTTCCGTTTGGGATGGTGGCTCCGACTGGATTTAAAGGACCAGTTTCCTTATAACTAAGTGGATTGAATTGGATGGGTGAAAATGGGACTAAATTAACATAAAATAAAACTATCTAATCTAAACTAAATACTGATAAAGAAATTCTAATTTTAACCCGGGTGATTGTATGTGAATACAACTTAGGATTGTTTCAATCTAATAATAACCATGGAAATGTATTATTAGTTAAATTGAAATGTGTAGAAACGAATAAAGATAACTCTGTTTAATAAATTAAACAGAGTTATATTAACATATTGCATTCATCATTATATACCATTCATATATGCCTATAAATGATAACATTCCAATTATACTCAGAAATGATAATATAAAAGGAAATATTATGAAATTCAAATATATAAATGATAGCAAATTCTTCAAATGAATACCATATAACAGAGAAAATCAATAGTGAACAGATAAAAATACCTCATTCATCTTGCAGACTATCAAACGAAATGTGATACTCTGATCTAGCAACTCCGATGTAAAATTAAATCCAAAGGCACAAAAATGCAACACTTCAAAGATAATTTTTAGCACAAAAATCACCAGATGTGATCTTTCATATAAATATAATAAGAAATGAAGTACAGAAATGTTAGCTCCAAATCCCAAAAATATTACAACTTCTGATCCTTCTCTAAATGCATGAGAGGGATTTAAATAATAAATTACATAACAAAATCCTAATACTACTGCTACAATCTATCAAATTAAAACTGAAATGCTATCTTGAATGAAACTGACTCATTGTTTTTCTCTCTCGCTTGATGAAACCAAGTTGCAAATGTTCAACATATCTCGGAGTCTTGGTGGATGAATCATCTCAGAATGCAACTGTCCAGCATAGGTGGCATCGGAAAATTCTGGAATTAGACAATCGACAGCGTTTGATAGAAATTTGATAGCTGTCTGTTGATTATTTGGTTTGATCAAATGATTCCACATACTGTCCCAGGATATTGTTTGAAGTTTGCCGATTTGTTGACTTTTCCTTTTCATTTCTTCTCTCCACCTATCTTCAGTTTCTTTTATTTTTGGCAAACTGCCAGGAACACAGTCTGAAATGAGATTGATTGAATATAAGCTGTCATTTATGAATTGCGTGATATTATTCATCATATTTCTGGCCCTTGATATTGCTCTCTCAGCTTTCATTATTTGATGTTCCCATTCTGTAAACAAGATTTCTTTGTGTTTTTCCTCTATCCTAGGAAAATTTGCTTCTTTTCCCTTTTCTGTATCCTGCCAGTTGAGAAACTCAGAAATCTTTTCATCGGCATCATCTATTTCCTGTCTAAGAGTTATGATATTTTGGATCAAAGATGCAGTAATATCACAAAAAGGTTCTGCTTGTGACAGTTTTGAGCAAAATTCAATTAACTGCTGAGTCAATAGTTTATTAGCCTCAAGGGCTTCTGATTTGAATTCATTTAACTTTGGGTAATCTTTAAACTTATCCAAAGTTGCTTGAAATTCCTTTTCTTTAATCATTTTTGCATTTTCCTCATTTTGCAACAGACTTTGTAACTTAGAAATTTCTTCGTTTAGCTGCTTTTGTTTGCCTAGAAGCTTTTCATCAACCTTCTTCTTTTCTTCAGCAAGCTGTTTCTCCAATTCTTTAGACCTGAATGTCTGATCCTGTAGTTGTTGTTGCAATTGGCTAATCAGTTGCTGATTTTCCTTAGCTTGTTCTTCCAGTGAAGCTATGTGAAGATCTTTCTGAGTTATTAGTTGAGAAACTTCTACAACTTTATCCACTGTTGCAGCACTATAAGCTCCTGTATACTGGGACAATTTTGTGAGGTCTTCAAATGGATTCATTTCATTGTTCTTATAAACAATATTCATAAATTCCTCTGATGGAGTAGAAAATATGCCCTGTTCTGTCTTTCTTCTCTTTCTTTGTCTTTTAACAACAGCCTTATGTTTAGGGATGTAAAATACATCCAAAGGAGGGATCTCCTCAACTTTTAATGCAATATGCCCTGTAGGATGTTCAGGAATGATTTCAACATCCTGCTCTATTTGTTCTTCATCTTTATCCTGCAATCCAAGCTGTTGAGCAAATTGATCATATTGTTTTAATAGCTGAGAAGAAACATCAAGATTAGTGGAAACCATAATCTCCTTAGTTATTTCTTTTCCTTTTTCTTTATCTATGCTCTGCTCAGTGCTTTTGTCATCCGATCCATCCTTTTGATTATGCACATCATCATTGATATTTGTGCATATGTCTGTCATTTGAGCAGTGGACTTATGGCCAAATTTTGGACTGGATTTATCATCAAAAGATTTTCGTAGACACCGTGGTTTGTCATTTATGACACTTTTTGAGATAGCATGAATACTGGTCGATGTCGATTATGTGAATGATTACTGAGAGATATCCAGCGTTTAGGCCGGATGTGCCTTCTGATTCCTCGGGATTTTTGACTTAGTTTCACTATCCAGAAAGGTGCAATAATCTCTGCTTTGAATAAGAGAATTTATTTATTTCTCACTGTTGAAATTTAGACTGACTAAGTCAAAAATTGAGAAATTATCTAATGAAAACAAACAAACGAACATATCTGTTCATGCTGTACCTAGCAATCTCGATGGTAAGACTAATTCAAAATTATTACTTTTTTGGATTATATTGTTTTCAGAATATTGTCAAAATCACAACCTTCTATTTCTCCAGATTTCCTTTCTGCATGCTTGAAATCATTTAGAGTGAAATGACCACAATTGAGTGGGAATTGAGGCCACATTTTCTTCTTACTGTTGTTCAAAGACCTGGATATACCTTCAATTGTCAATTGATAGGAAACTTCTTGAGCGAGAAGTTTGTCTGGAACAAAAAGCGGAAGAATATGCGTCTCCACTATACTACCAAAAACCCTGATGTAAGTAAATTTTTCCTCCCCAAACCAATCTCCGATTGCAGACAGGTCGGCTTTAGCTTTATCAGAAAACCTAGGAGGAAAGCGATTAAAAATGGTTTGGAAAACAGGGATGAGGAAACCATGAGAGATTCTATATACATTAGCTTGGAAATGAATCTTCCAAAGCAATTTATGATAAATATGGATTGGAAGAGGGTCTTTGGGAGTCCATTTCCATCCAAATAAGGGAAATTCAGAATTGAAACAAATAGCATCAAGAATATAGGCACAAAAGAAAAAGGGAGTAGAATTTCCAGCAGTTTTTTCTTGTCTGTATTCAAGGATCCTATTGGCCATTCTATCAGAAAGAATAACAACCCAATCCATAATGTCGGAATTCACAACAGCTAGGATTAATGGGACCATTTGTATAGAAAACCTAGCTGAATTATCGTTGCCAAATAACCTACACATCATGGCAGCTGCATAGGAATATGGAGGCTGAAGGGAATCTACAGAATACATACCGGATGCTTCATTTCGGTGCTTCTCTGGGTTTTTCCTCCAATCTTTGATAGGTTCGTATTGGACTTTGTTATTATCAGCAAAATCTTTGATAAATTCCTTGTTATACACCTTCTGTGGGTCTGGAAGGTGGTACATTGCTTTCAAGTCTTCTGCTTTAAACGAGCCGAAAGGCACTCCAGATGCTGAAACAAACGTTCTATCTTGTATCTTTACACTGTCAATAACCCATCGAACTACATCATAGTAAGGCATGATGCTCGCTCTGGCTGCAATTCAATGCAGAAATGAATTTGCAAGTGTTCTTTCATTAATGTCAGAATCAGAATCCGAGCTATCCTCGTCTGGAACTGATGCCTTCTCCACTGTGACCTTGGGGTCTTCTTTTTCCAATAGGTTGTAGACTGTGTCCCATGTCATTTTCCCAAGACCTTGGCATGATGTATCTGTGACTAGCCTTAGCTTTATGGGCTTTTCTTTTGAGACCGTAGGAGTCTCGGCAAACTTCACTGGTAGAGCAGTCTTGTTTCTTCTTCCTCTCTTTGACATTTCTGCGTCTGCTACCCCTTCCCTTTGTCTGTGACTGAAAGAACTTGGTGTTCTTTGGCTCTGCAAGACAATAAACTCTCAGTCGTGATCAACAAGCCACTCAAACTGAATGATTTATGAACTTATGGTTTTCATTTATTTGTTTCGTATATTGCGTAAATGCTCCTTTTGGGTCACACTTAAGTATTTAAAACCAAATCATAAACCATATTCATTTGATTCGTTATTGAATGCCTTCGTACCAATAAAGATTTGGCGCTTGTGATATATTAATATATTCAAAAAAATCCTCGTATGCAAATAGATGAATCGCATCGAAAGTTTTTCGAATGTCAAATGAGTATCACAATACGTTTATCCCGATTGATCGATTGCGATTGCAGATCTTTCCGATCTCTAATGGTGGGGTCTACCATATTTTTTAAACAAATGTTTGATTTTCTTTTAAAAGCGTTTATTATCAAATGCACATCGGATCGGGGAATTTCAACTAAGCGTAAAGAGTTTTTTAAAGATTGTCCCGATTAATCGATTGCGATTGACCGCATCGCATCGGAAGTTATATTTGACTGTTTTAAACTCTTAGCGATTTAAAATTTTCCGATTGGACTAATCGCATCGGAATATTTGAAATGGGCATATGAAATTTCTTTTGAGGGTTATCTCTGATTCTCCGATTGCGATTGAACTTTTAACTTTGATATTTTTTTTATGATAAGGCCTTGTATATTAGATCGGACCATAAGTTTTTTGAATGTTGAATATGAAATTTTTCAAAACAATGAATTTTATTTCTAAAAAGAAAGGGACCCTATTTCTAAATTTTATTTCTAAAATTTAGAAAAAGGGAGGGTTGTTGTATAGTACAACAATTGGCGATTCACTTGAAAGAACCAGTTATCTCTGAAAAATAGAATGAATACTATATTTTAAGTAAGTAAAGATTTTTAAAGGTAAACAAAAATTATCCTAGGATAATCAAAAATAAAATCTAACTTATGAAAAAGAATAAAAATTATTAACAATTTCTTTCTAGTTTCTTGAGAATAAAAACATTTTGAGTTATCTTAAGCTTTGATTGGTATTAATAATGAAGTAAGTGGATTTCTTCAAGCTTGGTTTTGATAATATACTCTATTGTCATAGGTATTGCCTTTGCTGCCTGCAAACGTTCATAGTCTCGACAGGGTTACCTTTTAACCATTAACTATTCATTGTCCCATTCAACTAAGATTATGACTTTTTAAAAGATAAATTCATAAGACATGTTATCTCATGTTTTTGTCTTTTATTTATTTTTATTTCTTTTTTAAGAGCCATTGTTCTGGTTTGGTAGCGAGTTGTTAACAATGCCATTCAATAGTTACAATTAAACTGAACAAGCTGGCTCGTGATGAGACCCCTTGTCTTATATTAATAAGCCATTACCCTGTTTTGATAGGCAGTATTGGTAATGTCAGTTTTATTATTTCTTATGAATATGGTAAGTCGGCTCATGATGAGACCTCTTATCTCTTAAAAGAATTTTTTTAATAATTTCTTAGAATTATATTCTAAAAAATCACAACCTAAATGAATGGGGTGAACTAGTCTTATCCTTAAGAATCAATGGATGACAATTTTCTGAGTTTTTTTGAGTACCAAGACTTGAATAATCTTTACTTTTATAGATAACTTCTCTCTGCTTAATAAACTTGTAATGATTTACATTTTCCTCATTTTTCCAAAAAGATTATGCAAATAATTGGTATAATCTTTCAAAGTTTAACATCTTATTTAAAACTATCAAGAGAATATAATCATTTCTCTAAAAATTCTTATTTACACTAAAATAAATATTTATAATATTTTTCTTAAGAATTTTTCTATCAAGTAAACAGTCAACTAGAGACTTATTAACAACCTTTATTTGTAAAAACAATAAAAGACTTTTCAAAAAGGAATATGTACAATTTAAGAAGGGGTTACCTCCTTATGAGAAGAATTTCTTTAAGATAAGCCCGTTTACAGGAAGAGATTCTCTCTTACCTGTTAGATCTTGGAGCATGAATGTATTTGAGCCTAACTTTTCAATGATCTGAAATGGTCCAAGCCACATCTTTTGAAATTTGGTATGTTTACCTTTTTCCTCATGTGCCTTATCCCATTTTAGAACAAAATCACCAATCGATAAAATTTTTGAGCCAGTAGAACTTGCATCAAAAGAAGATTTCACAAGCTGTTGATGTTTTTCATGAACAATTCTAGCTTTATCTCTTTCTTCTTCTAGTTTAAGGATTTGAGCATACCTCAATTGAATGGATGAAGAAGGATTTTCTTCAATAAATTGTACTAGGGCTAATGATGGAAGAGTTAAATTTGATGGTATCACAGCTTCTTTTCCATAAACTAAATTAAAAGGTGAAGTTCCGATTGAAACTTTCTCTGTAATACGATCAGCCCATAATGCAAAGATTAAAGATTTATGCCAATTCTTTTGATTTTGATCGATAGTCCTTTTAATAATCTTGATGAGATTTTTATTGGTGGATTCAGCTAACCCATTACCTTGTGGGTAATAATTTGCTGAATATTTGAGTTTAAAACCTCTTTTAACCGCAAATTCTATTAAACTGTTTCCTGAAAAATAAGATGCATTATCAAAGACAAGAGCTTGAGGTACACCAAACCTGGTTATGATAAATTGATCTATGAAATCAATAATGGCATCAGAATTGGCTACCTTCAAAGGGATTGCCTCTACCCATTTTGTAAAATAATCGGTTGCAGTAAGAATGTACTTGTGCTGCTTGGAAGAATGAGGTATTATCTCACCAATAATGTCAAGTCCCCATTGTTCAAATGGTTGCACAATATTTACTGGTTGCAAAGGAAAAGCTGGTTTCCTTTGTCTTCCACTTGCAGTTTGGCAGATTCTGCATTTTCTTACATATTCATGTGTATCTTTAAAAAGGGTAGGCCAATAATAGCCAGCATGAATTATTTTGTGAGCCGTGGTATCACCTCCAAAATGACCTCCTGCTGGTCCATCATGCAACTCCTGCAAAACCTTTTCAGCCTCAGTCTTTTCAAGACATCTCAACAAAATTGAATCATAATTTCTTCTAAATAACACATTATCAATGATCTCATATTTAACAGCTTTTAATCTTAAAGCACATTTTTTCTTATAACTGAGATCAGAAGGAGCATACCCATTTTTCAAGTAATAGATGAGATCAGAATACTGAGACTCAGAATCCGTAACACTTATCTGATTTACTTGAATATCCTGATTTGAATGATTATTCTCTGGTATGTTATGAGCTCCTGCTAATAATCTGCAAAAACCTTGTCCTCTAACAATCTTAGCTGGTTTAATATCAACATCATATTCTTGTAAGGCTGTTACCCAGTTAGCTCGTTTTTCTCCTACTTCTCTCTGAATTAATAATTGCCTCACTGCAGAGAATGGGACAATGATTTTTGTATGAGTTTTTAAGAGAAAAGGTCTGAAATGCTTGATTGATTTGAACACAGCAAAGGCTTGTTTTTCAACATCGGAATAATTCAGTTCAGCTCCTTGCAGATTTGAACTAAAGAATGAAATTGGTGCTTCAATTTTCTGATCATTGAGTTGTGTTAAAACAGTTGCATAAGAAGTCTCTGTGGCTAAAGTATACAAAATAAAATCTTTAGAAAAATCCGGAGTACTTAATGCTGGTGCATTAATGATTGCCTGTTTGATTAACTCAAAGGATTATTTTTCTTTATGCCCCCATTTGAATACTGAATTATTCTTGATCATATTTTGCATAGGTAAAACAATTAAAGAAAAATCAGGAATGAATCTTTTTACAAAATTGATCTGTCCAAGAAATGATTGCATGGATTTTTTGTTATGAGGTAAAGAAATATCAGAGATCTCTTTAACTCTGTCTGGATCAATGTATATACCATCTTTTGACACAACAAATCCTAAAAGTTTTCCTTCATCCAAAGCAAAGAAATATTTTTTCGGATTTAAGGAAATACCAAACCTTCTACATCTTTCAAATATTTGTTTTAGATCATGTAGATGATTGGTTCTGTTTTTTGAGAATACTGTTATATCATCGAGATAAACAACAACTGATTTATTGATCATACCTTTAAATGCTATGTCCATGGCTCTTTGGAAAGTTGCTCCTGCATTTATTAATCCAAAAGGCATTTTTTGATAAGCATAAGTTCCCCATTTTGTTCTGAAAGTTGTTTTCAATCTGTCATCTGGATGAACTAAGACTTGATTATAACCCGAAAATCCATCAAGAAAGGACATAAGTTCAGAACCAGCTACTTTTTGAAGTATCTGTTCCATGGTTGGCAATGGGAAATTGTCTTTTAAACATGCCTTGTTTAAATTTCTGAAATCAATACAGATTCTTATATCACCATTTTTCTTCCTTACAGGTACCATATTGGAAAACCAATTAGAATGCCTGACAGGAAAAATGATTTTGGCTTTCAAAAGTTTATTAAGTTCTGATTTGATTTGATCTTCAAGATTTGGATGAACTTTCCTTAGCTTCTGTTGAACAGGTTTAATATCGGGAAGCATTGGAATTGTGTGCTGAATAACTGAAGTATCATATGTTTTTAAATCATCATAATTCCAAGCGAAAACATTTTTGTATTTGTTCAATAGTTTAATAAAGGCATCCCTTTCCTCTGATGTTAAATTAAGTCCTAAATTAACATTTTGAGGTTTTGAATCAGACCCAAGATTCACTAATTCAAATTTCAAAGTAGAACTTTCAAGCTTGGTATTAGTGACTTTCTTGAATCTGTCTTTAATATCATATAAGTCCTCCAATCTAACAACAGATTTCGGAATGGGATTTTCATTATCTTTTGAAGCAATTTGTAAATCGTGATCTTCTTCATCAATAATTTGATCATCATATGATTTCTCTGAAGTCATGAAATTTAAGATATCCTGATCATGGTAAAAAACTCTCCAATTTGTGACATTGTCTGGGACAGATGGTCGAAAAAGTAATTCTATTGAAAATCTATCTGGGCTGTAATCTTCGGAGGGTACGAGTCTGGAGGCAACATTGGCTAGCAAGTCTGCTGCTGAATTTTGAGACCTAGGGATAGAAGAAATATTGAATGCAGAAAAGTGTGTGGTGAGTTCTTGTACCAGTGATTGATAATGTTTGAGGTGATTTGAGAGACAGTGAATTGTATTTCTCACCTGCTTGACAATAATTTCAGAATCGCCGAATACTTTCAAATATTGCACTTTGAGGCCAATCGCTTTATACAGACCTTGGACTAAAGCTTCATACTCAGCTGTATTGTTTGTGCATTCAAATTATAACCTACAGGACAACATTGTTTTTTCACCTTGCGGGCTAACCAAGATACACCCTGCTCCTGAACCTTCATTAGATTTAGAGCCATCAAAATATAAAGACCAAAATAAAGAAGTATTAACAATATTATTTACAGTTTCCCCAGTATCATTAAAACATCTTGACCTATCAGTTTGTGAATAGTTTTCAATCTGTGATGTTAAACTGTTTACTGAGAAAGGGGATGGTTGGGCAGTGAGATTTCCAAAAATGAATCTGATGAATAATTTCCCAAGATGTTGTTATTAAATGCAATTGGTTGATTTTCCTGTTCAAAATCTGTTACAGTATGGGTCATGTGTTTCTCTCGATTGATTTTTATTTGATTTGGCTTTCCCCTATAAGGTAACCACATGTGAGACCAATCGGTAGAAATATACCCGTGGAGCTTTTCAGACCAATCTCTACTCAAAATCAACCCATAAAATTCAGGTATATCAGCTATTAAGATATCAATTCGTTGAACTACCCGTGGATCAGCTGCTAACTTGATAGTTACAGAGTTAATCTCTCCTAAAACCTGGACCTTGCTTCTGTCTAATTGTACAATATGTATGGAAGACTTTTGGGGTTCTATGTTCAGTTTGGAACAAACTGAAGCTGGCATTATATTGGATGATGCCCCTGAGTCAATCAAACAATTGTGTAGGTTTTTGTTGTAGATCTCAAAAGTCAAAAGGAAGGGTGGAGTGTGAGAATTTGATCTATCCCCAATCAGGACTGAATCAGTAGCTTCTATCATACCAGAAGGTGGTTGACCAGAATCATTTGCAGCTTTAGCACTCGGAAGAGGTGAACAGGGAACAGCATTCAATTCTTTGAGAAGCAATTTCTGCTGATGTTTTAATTTACTAAGTTCAAACATAGTAATGTTTGCCTTAGTTTTCTTCATATCATCAACAATATTGTAATCCATTGAATCGGATACTACTAATGTTTTGGATGTTGGAGGAGTACTTGAAGTTGAAGGTGGGTTTTGGGGGACTACTGCGGGTGATTTCTTTGTAGGTACTTTTTCTTTTGTTGTAGCAGCACCTGCACTCCGTTTCTTTGAAGTTGTCTGAACAGGTTCGGAAGTACCTTTACTCCTAGTAGAGACAGGTAAAGCTTCTTCATCATTATCTGTATCGGAGTTGGGCAATATGAAATCCCACATGCCATGACATTCAACAATTTCCTCTTCATTATCAGTTAGTGAGATTGTTTCCTCTTCTTCCTCTTCTTGATCTGAATCTGCATAAGATACGATATTTGGTGGTTTTGATTCGGTTTTCTTATAATTCTTAAAGGGCCTTTTGGTTGAAGTTTCAGCTACTTGTTTCTTAATTTCAATCATTTCATTTGACATAGTCTTGAGGACCTTTTGGAGGCCTTCCATATCATATGGATCTTTCGAGATTTTCTTCTTTGAGTCTTCTTTGAATGAAACTTTTTTGGTTTTCCTTTCCTCAAGAGCCGCTTTCTTTTCTAGAGCATTAATACGTTTTTCCATAGCAAGTGCTTCTTTCATGTTTTCAGCAAGTGTTGGTTTTGCGGCCCTATCTACAAAAATAGCTATATTTGCAGGTAGGGCAGTAATATACCACTCACTTCTGATTTGTTCACTTGGTTTGGAAGTCGTTGGGATTTTATTCAAAAGTTTATTGAAACGAGCATTAAATTCTTTAATAGGTTCCCTATGCTCTATCCTAAGATTGGAGAGATCATTTATTAGTGTAGCTAAAGATCTATCGTCTCCATACTTAGTGAGAAACTGTTCTTGGAAAATGTCCCAACTGGTAATAGAATCAGAAGGCAGGGAAAAATACCAGGATCCTGCTGATCCTTGCAATGTATAAGGAAAAAGCCTAACAACGACATCTTGCTCAGTTACTCCCTTCAAATTAACTGCTAACATGAATTTATTGATATGTTCCTCAGCTTGGGTTCCATTTTTTGGATTAAACTTGGGTAGCCATTTTTCAGGAGCATCAGGTAATGCATGTAATGGTGCGGGCATGTTGACTGCACCAGGTCTGGTCCATGGATCTGCCATTGTAATACCAGTGGTGGATGATACTGTTGTTGAAATTCCAGATGTCTGGGAAGGAATTGATATTAAGGAGTGAGCAGGTTGAGATGTTGAAGTTCCCAATTCCTGATGAACAACGATATGTAATGAGGGAGTGGATGGTTGACTTCGCACTGGGGAAGATGAGATGGAAGATGTGGATGAAAGTGCTTCACTGTCAGAATCTTCAGTATTTTTCTTTGCCCTTTTCCTTTTAGGTAAAGGAAATTCAGTAGGTTCAATACCGAGCTTCTCACTCTGAAGTCTAGTAAGAGGGTGAGGTAGATTGAATTGTGAAGTCTCACTGCTTTGAGATAGCTCAGATTTCTGTGGTGAAATCGAGAAGCTCTGAAGTTTCTGGATGAGAGACTGAACTTCAGGAGATTCAAGACTTAATTGTTCTGAAGTATGGTGGGTTTGAGCAGTGATAGTGGATACCTCTTCTTCTTGCTTGGATGCTGAGGAATCAACAGGAAATTGGGAAGTATGAGGTGATGTGGAGGGAGAATTACTCTTAGAATGGTTTGTAGATTTGGGTTTGCTTGCCATTCACAGTTGAAAGCCCTCCTTCTAGCGCCAAAAATGTTGAAGCCTAGAAAATATCTGCTTCAAACATTGGGGGAAAACCACCCAGTCGGGACCTTAAGACAGCTCCTTTTCCGTTTGGGATGGTGGCTCCGACTGGATTTAAAGGACCAGTTTCCTTATAACTAAGTGGATTGAATTGAATGGGTGAAAATGGGACTAAATCAACAGAAAATAAAACTATCTAATCTAAACTAAATACTGATAAAGAAATTCTAATTTTAACCCGGGTGATTATATGTGAATACAACTTAGGATTGTTTCAATCTAATAATAACCATGGAAATGTATTATTAGTTAAATTGAAATGTGTAGAGACGAATAAAGATAACTCTGTTTAATAAATTAAACAGAGCTATATTAGCATATTGCATTCATCATTATATACCATTCATATATGCCTATAAATGATAACATTCCAATTATACTCAGAAATGATAATATAAAAGGAAATATTATGAAAATCAAATATATAAATGATAGCAAATTCTTCAAATGAATACCATATAACAGAGAAAATCAACAATGAACAGATAGAAATACCTCATTCATCTTGCAGATTGTCAAACGAAATGTGATACTCTGATCTAGCAACTCCGATGTAAAATTAAATCCAAAGGCACAAAAATGCAACACTTCAAAGATAATTTTTAGCACAAAAATCACCAGATGTGATCTTTCGTATAAATATAATAAGAAATGAAGTACAGAAATGTTAGCTCCAAATCCCAAAAATATTACAACTTCCGATCCCTCTCTAAATGCATGAGAGGGATTTAAATAATAAATTACATAACAAAATCCTAATACTACTGCTACAATCTATCCAATTAAAACTAAAATGCTATCTTGAATGAAAACTGATTCATTGTTTTTCTCCCTCGCTTGATGAAGCCAAGTTGCAAATGTTCAACATATCTCGGAGTCTTGGTGGATGACTCATCTCAGAATGCAACTGTCCAGCATAGGTGGCATCAGAAAATTCTGGAATTAGACAATCGACATCGTTTGATAGAAGTTTGATAGCTGTCTGTTGATTGTTTGGCTTGATCAAATGAGTCCACATACTATCCCAGGATATCGTTTGAAGTTTGCCGATTTGTTGACTTTTCCTTTCCATTTCTTCTCTCCACCTGTCTTCAGTTTCTTTTATTTTTGGAAAAATGCCAGGAACACAGTCTGAAATGAGATTAATTGAATATAAGCTGTCATTTATGAATTGCGTGAGATTATTCATTATATTTCTGGCCCTTGATATTGCTCTATCAGCTTTCATTAATTGATGTTCCCATTCTGTAAACAAGATTTCTTTGTGTTTTTCCTCTATCCTAGGAAGATTTGCTTCTTTTCCCTTTTCTGTATCCTGCCAGTTGAGAAACTCAGAAATTTTTTCATCGGCATCATCTATTTCCTGTCTAAGAGTTATGATATTTTGGATCAAAGATGAAGTAATATCACAAAAAGGTTATGCTTGTGACAGTTTTGAGCAAAATTCAATTAATTGCTGAGTCAATAGTTTATTAGCCTCAAGGGCTTCTGATTTGAATTCATTTAACTTTGGGTAATCTTTAAACTTATCCAAAGTTGCTTGAAATTCCTTTTCTTTAATCATTTTTGCATTTTCCTCATTTTGCAACAGACTCTGTAACTTAGAAATTTCTTCATTTAGCTGCTTTTGTTTGCCTAGAAGTTTTTCATCAACCTTCTTCTTTTCTTCAGCAAGCTGTTTCTCCAATTCTTTAGACCTGAATGTCTGATCCTGTAGTTGTTGTTGCAATTGGCTAATCAGTTGTTGATTCTCCTTAGCTTGTTCTTCCAGTGAAGCTATGTGAAGATCTTTCTGAGTTATTAGTTGAGAAACTTCTACAACTTTATCCACTGTTGCAGTACTATAAGCTCCTGTATACTGGGACAATTTCGTGAGGTCTTCAAATGGATTCATTTCATTGTTCTTATAAACAATATTCATAAATTCCTCTGATGGAGTAGAAAATATGCCCTGGTCTGTTTTTCTTTTCTTTCTTTGTCTTTTGACAACAGCCTTATGTTTAGGGCTGTAAAATACATCCAAAGGAGGGATCTCTTCACCTTTTAATACAATATGCCCTGTAGGATGTTCAAGAATGATTTCAACATCCTGCTCCATTTGTTCTTCATCTTTATCCTGCAATCCAAGCTGTTGAGCAAACTGATCATATTGTTTTAATAGCTGAGAAGAAACATCAAGATTAGTGGAAACCATAATCTCCTTGGCTATTTCTTTTCCTTTTTCTTTATCTATGCTCTGCTTAGTGCTTTTGTCATCCGATCCATCCCTTTGATTATGCACATCATCATTGATATTTGTGCATATGTCTGTCATTTGAGCAGTGGACTTATGGCCAAATTTTGGACTGGATTTATCATCAGTATTTCCTTTTGGGACATCAGGTTTGTCAATGGTGACCACTTTTTGAGTATGTACAGTCGGCTGGTTGACAGCCGATTGTGTAATGATTTTGTTGGTAGATGTTTCCACTAGCGTTTGGCCGGATGTACCTTCTATCTCTGATTTTTGGATTTGAGTTCTCAGCTGGTCCAGAGGTACTCTCAACAATCTCTGGCTTCTAAATAAGAGAAATTTATTTATTTCCTCCTGTTGAAATTTAGACTTGACTAAGTCAAAAATTTGAGGAAAATTATCTAATGAAACAAACAAATCATCGAACATATCTGGTTCATGCTCAAAACGAGCAATTGAAACTGAAGCAGTGACATCAAATGCTATCTTTTTTGGATCATATTGTCTTCCAGGAATGGTTGCAAATTTACAACCTCTTATCTTGAAGACTTCTTTTTCTGCATGCTTGAAATCATTTAGAGTGAAATGACCACAATTGAGTGGGAATTGAGGCCACATTTTCTTCTTACTGTTATTCAAAGACCTGGACATACCTTCAATTGTCAATTGATAGGAAACTTCTTGAGCGAGAAGTTTGTCTGGAACAAAAAGCGAAAGAACATGCGGCTCCACTATACTACCAAAAACCCTGATGTAAGTAAATTTTTCCTCCCCAAACCAATCTCCGATTGCAGACAGGTCGGCTTTAGCTTTATCAGAAATCCTAGGAGTAAAGCGATTAAAAATGGTTTGGAAAACAGGAATGAGGAAACCATGACAGATTCTATATACATTAGCTTGGAAATGAATCTTCCAAAGCAATTTATGATAAATATGGATTGGAAGAGGGTCTTTGGGAGTCCATTTCCATCCAAATAAGGGAAATTCGGAATTGAAACAAATAGCATCAAGAATATAAGCACAAAAGAAAAAGGGAGTAGAATTTCCAGCAGTTTTTTCTTGTCTATATTCAAGTATCCTATTGGCCATTCTATCAGAAAGAATAACAGCCCAATCCATAATGTCGGAATTCACAGCAGCTAGGATTAATGGGACCATTTGTATATAAAACCTAGCTGAATTATCATTGCCAAATAACCTACACATCATGGCAGCTGCATAGCAATATGGAGGCAGAAGGGAATCTACAGAATACATACCGGATGCTTCATTTCGGTGTTTCTCTGGGTTTTTCCTCCAATCTTTGATAGGGTCGGATTGGACTTTGTTATTATCAGCAAAATCTTTGATAAATTCCTTGTTATACACCTTCTGTGGGTCTGGAAGGTGGTACATTGCTTTCAAGTCTTCTGCTTTAAACGAGCCGAAAGGCACTCCAGATGTTGAAACAAACGTTCTATTTTGTATCTTTACACTGTCAATAACCCATCGAACTACATCATAGTAAGGCATGATGCTCGCTCTGGCTGCAATTCGATGCAGAAATGAATTTGCAAGTGTTCTTTCATTGATGTCAGAGTCAGAATCCGAGCTATCCTCGTTTGGAACTGATGCCTTCTCCACTGTGACCTTGGGGTCTTCTTTTTCCAATAGGTTGTAGACTGTGTCCCATGTCATTTTCCCAAGACCTTGGCATGATGTATCTGTGACTAGCCTTAGCTTTATGGGCTTTTCTTTTGAGACCGTAGGAGTCACGACAAACTTCTCTGGTAGAGCAATCTTGTTTCTTCTTCCTCTCTTTGACATTTCTGCGTCTGCTACCGCTTCCCTTTGTCTGTGAATGAAATAACTTGGTGTTCTTTGGCTCTGCAAGACAGTAAACTCTCAGTCGTGATCAACAAGCCACTCAAACGGAATGATTTATGAACTTATGGTTTTCATTTATTTGTTTCGTATATTGCGTAAATGCTCCTTTTGGGTCACACTTAAGTATTTAAAACCAAATCATAAACCATATTCATTTGATTCTTTATTGAATGCCTTCGTACCAATAAAGATTTGGCGCTTGTGATATATTAATATATTCAAAAAAATCCTCGTATGCAAATAGATGAATCGCATCGGAAGTTTTTCGAATGTCAAATGAGTATCACAATACGTTTATCCCGATTGATCGATTGCGATTGCAGATCTTTCCGATCTCTAATGGTGGGGTCTACCATATATTTTAAACAAATGTTCGATTTTTCTTTTAAAAGCGTTTATTATCAAATGCACATCGGATCGGAAAATTTCAACTAAGCGTAAAGAGTTTTTTGAAGACTGTCCCGATTAATTGATTGCGATTGACCGCTTCGCATCGGAAGTTATTATTAACTGTTTTAAACTCTTAGCGATTGAAATTTTCCGATTGGACTAATCGCATCGGAAGATTTGAAATGGGCATATGAAATTTCTTTTAAAGGTTATCTCCGATTCTCCGATTTCGATTTGAACTTTTAACTTTGATTTGTTTTTTATGGTAAGGCCTTGTATATTAGATCGGACCATAAGTTTTTTGAATGTTGACTCTGTTTCGTAACAATATTAAATTTTCCAAAACAATGAATTTTATTTCTAAGTGTTTTATTTCTAAAAAAGAAAGGGACCCTATTACTTAAATTTTATTTCTAAAATTTAAGTAAAAGGGAGGGTTGTTGTATGGTACAACACCATGACATTATGAGATTCATATATATATATATATATATATATAAGGTATAAATCCCAATCCATTAAGGGAATCATGCTTTTTTTTCTTTACTTTTACTAGCCAAAAATTGTCTCTAGAGTTTTTTAAAATTTAGCATCTATAGGTGAAAAATATCCCTTTGAGTTTTATCTGTATAAGACATTTAGTTCTTTTGATTAGGTGTTTTTATATTTATCTTGTTATTTTTTAATGACACATTAGAATCATTGGATTTTAATGACTTGATATAAGCATCCCTATTGTTTAATTTTAGTAATCTTACGCTCCTTATCATACCACATATTGTTTGCATATTTTTCACAAATTAGCTTTGTGTGTGTGAGAAAACACTAGGACACACACACAAACACACACACACACACATATATATATATATATATATATATATATATATATAAATAAATAGAGAGAGAGAGAGAGAGAGAGAGAGAGAGAGAGAGAGAGAGAGAGAGAGTTTTACCTATTTTCTACATAAACTATGATAAAATAGACAATATTGGAGAGGGAACTTGTTTATCAAAGTGGAGAGGGTTGTCATAAAATTATGATAGAAATATTCAATATTGTGCTCATTTGAAAGGAGAAATAATTATTTAGATGCTTTAGAAAAATAAAAATTTCATGTTTTTCAAAGATCATGTGTTTTTGGTTATGAAAATTCTCTTTAATGAGGGATTTGTGGACTAGAAAGTATAGAGTTATGGTTAGAGTATATGTTTAGTGTCAAGCTCATTGTTGTTTAATATGTAAAAAATTGACTATCAGGCTATATACAAGGATACAAGAAATCGTTTAGTATAAATCTCATTGTTATTTAATATTTCAAAAACTCATTATTTGGTTATATACAAAAAATAAAAAATCACATAATCCATGTCACTACAACCAAGCTTACGAATATAGGTAATCAAATTTTATTTTGGTGAATTCTTTAGACCATTGAAAATTGTTAGATCTTGGAAAATGGAAAGCCTACTATTCTTTGTACCTAAAAAATGATCAACCAAATATTCAAAGTTTCTTTTGTATTTTCTACCTAAACAAAGTTATCATCTAGATATGGAAGATTAGGGTTGAAAATTTGCTTTAAATAATAGATCTATTCATTATTGTTTTGAAATTGATGTCTCCTAGGAAGATGATAACACATTTCTTAGAATATGATGATGCTACTATGTGCATTGTAAAGATAAATTTTATCTAGATTGTTTTTCTTATAAAAGATAGAATTAGTGGGTATCTAGTACATATTGCTACATAAATGGGCCATGGTGCCATAGGTTACCATTTTTTTACAAAAGAATATGTTACTATGATAACCAACCTTTCACGATAGGGCAAGAAGTGATATATTAATTTTAGTATTTCAATTGATAATTAGGCTTCGTTTCTTGAGAGTCCCTCTCCACTGCCCAATCTCAGGAAGGGGATTTGTAGGGATTCATTGTCAAAACCATGGAGGGAGTTTTTTTTTCATTGTGTACAAATTAATAATTTGTGGCGACACATTTAGTATGTTCTACAACTATCACAATAGAATATTGATGCAACTCAGGGAATAAATTTTTTTAAACATGTCAATTTATGAGGTTAAGAGTTTGACAAAAAATTTCGTTACCATGAGAAATTGTAGGAACCCTCACTTAGGGTTGTATCATCAAGGTCATAAATATGTTAATATAAGTTAAATTGGACTGATTGAACATCCCTTGGGAAGTATTCTCCAAATGAATTAGAACTAAGCTCGAGGGTACGATTTTATCATCTAAGGGGACATTTTCCTAAAAACATCGACAAACTTATTCCTCAAATCCAATCATAAATCCTCATTAATAGTATATGGATTCACGAAACTAAGGTAAAATTATAGGGAACTTGGAATTAAGTCCTAAAATTAAATTTACTAAAAAATTATACTGAATTGCAGATGATAAGATCGAGCAATGTGATGGAAAAGAGGATATCTACTCTAGCTAGCATCAAGAATAGTTTGACAAAAAAAGATATTGAGGGTTAGTTGAAAACCCCAGTTTTTCCCTAGTATAGATGTGTTTAGAACATTAAAAACCATAGAATGTATGTATATGTCACCATAAGAGTAGTCTAAGGATATTATGATTGAATAACCCTTGCACCATATATTTGTCATAGGGCCCCATGAACCAAAACCAAGAAAAGTTAGTGGAATTGGAGGAAATAAATGTAAGACACTTGGCCTGAAACCATTTCAGTTTTTCAGTCCTATATACCATGATATACAAATTCATAAGCCTAAAGGCAAGCTTTGATAAGATGAATTTAAGTTTAGTAACCTTGAAACAATATTCAGTTTCATAGATCAAGTAAAGGGACCTAAAGTGTTGTCATATAGATACTCTAAGGGGTTTCAAGGAGGATCAACAATAAATTAATGATATACTTAATGATATCATTACAAACAACTAATATTTTATTTATCTCAAGTCTAATCTATATCAATGGTGAAAAAAATAGGAACTTTTTTATTTGGAGATTGTTAACAAAGAAATACATGAATAGGGTATTGAGATTATGAGGCAAATGTTCTCATATATGTACCTTATACAAGAAAAAAAAATGGAAGAAAAAAATCGAAAGGTACAAAGAACAATTTTCACAAGCCCAGACACATAAGAAGGTTGTATGTCAGCTAGCCCTAGAGGCACTAGCTTGTAGGACACCCTCTAGGGTGCACCCTATATTTCACGTTAACAGTGGACCTATATTAGGCTAATATATTTGGAATAAGTTCATCCTTATGAAATAAATTCATATGACTTTATGGAAATTTTCTTCCCTATGGATTCTGGAAATTAGAAGCTATTGTGTTAACTATACCTATTTAAATTATTTCTATAAGATAACACTCACTCGAACCCTAATCCTTAAATTGGTGATATCTAGATAAGAGCCTTCATATCATACGTTTTCAATCTAGTACACTTGAAGAAATATATAGATATTTATTGTAGCCTACAATTAAAGGCCTGGGTTATATTTAGAGATGAATGTCCACTAGTAGGGGTAACTCTGGATGATTATTAGAGACTTAGAAAATATCCATAGGATCTAGATAAGGGCCTTCATATCCTACATTTTCAATCTATTCCACTAGAAGAAATATACAGATATTTATTGTAGCATAAAATTAAAGGCGAAGGTTATATTTAGATATGAGTATCCACTACTAGGGGTAATTGTGGATGATTACTAGAGACCTAGAAAATATCCATAGGATTGACAATTAGGCACCATCAAAGATATGTAATAATGGAGTAGTAATAGGTAGCAAGGACTCACTACTCGGAATATTTGTTCTATCATGACATTTGGGAGAAGCTATCAACCTATATAAAGAGTAGAAATCAAATGGGATATAGGTTTCTTAGTATGTCTCATATTGGATCTTGTTTCCACACAAAATCTTGATGAAGTATGAATGTAGATGGATAGGGATGAAATTTCACTATCATATTATTTGGTGTTCCACTCAATTTTACAACACACGCACATAGTTGTATGGGCAAGGAGAAAGGACTCAATAGATAAACTTGGACAAAATTTTTGGTTATACAAACTAAGGGAGTTTGGACAACCAATTTTTACCAGGGATATTTGCATGCATCATAGAGTTGCAATAGTTGGAGGTACATAAGAACAAGCAACAAGACCAATTGGGGTGAGATGATGCAGTATCATTTTTTTATCTTACTAGTAAGAAAGCATTCCCTCTTTTCCTCCATGCAAACTCATTTTTTCCTTTTCTTTGCATATGAATCACTTCTTTATTGTTATTATAATTTTATTAAAAATACATAATTATAATTTTATTTATCCTTTTTTATAATTAATCATTAAGGTAAAATTTTGTATTGTTATACATAATATGTTATGACTACAGAAGTTTGGCTAACATAATTACATTGAAGGCTATAATGCATGACTCCAAGTTAGCACACAGGTTCAAATATAGTAAAACCTACATGTATAATTCATGTCCCTCCAACGTAATAAATAAATCACAAGAAAATGGATACATTATGTTAAGAACTTTAATGGCCACCAATAGCACCAGGAATACCAGTCAATAAATTTCACTCGAAAGTAACAGATTTGGTTATCAGGCTATATACATACCCATTACAACATGTTATCAAAAATGAGTAAATTTATGGTTGCCACATTCATTGCTGGTAAATTATTGTCGTGTTGCAATGAATTTATTTATACAATTAACAACTACATATTTATTCGATATGAGCTAACATGAATAAACCTATTTTTATAAGAATGGATTCAATGGTCAATAAGTACCAACAACTTGATTTAATAGGGAATGGATTATATTTACAAATTAACAAGCAGAATGATTTTGAATTAATAGGTTCATAGTAATGTTTAGACAATAAAACAACTTGCCACAAATGGCTTCCAAACATAAGTGCATATTGACAAGAATTTAAAACTAAAAAGTAGTGGAGCACAGGATTTCTCTTCTTAATATTACGAAACAGTTAAATAAGACTACATTGGAGACATCAACATTAAATGACTTCAATGAAACTGAACTAAAACTGGAGTAAGTGAAATTGAACTAAGACACCTGGATGAACGGTTTCGACACCTAACAGGTGGTTGGAATTAGATTCTCCAAAACTACCCGTTAATTACAACCACATAAAATTTTAATTAAGATATGTGCTACTATACGTTTCAGTGATGCTTACAATTTAAAAAAAATGACTCCAACTAGATTTAATTTTTTTCTTCTCTTCTTCTAAATTTCGTAGCCTCTAAATTGTTTGATATTTTTCGCTTTGTTGTATCCTTCAAACATCAGTTTCTTCATTTGCTAGTGCAAGTCTTGTATTGTTCGAGGTTGCCTAAGCATGTCTTGGACTTCTTCAATAAATGACTTGTATGTGGGTTGGTTCCACATATTGTCTTCTGTCATTAGGGGAATTTTGAGGTCTAAAATTGGCCTCCTAAGGAAAATGTACAATCAAAATTCACTTTATGAGAACCAATCACATTTTAGGGGATGACATCATCCGTAATGGTTGAGGTGGCATTTCTTGAGTTAAAGGTACTTACATGTTACATTCTCAATGGTGGATAAAAATTTATGGTTAGCCATGGTAGTGCTATAAGTAAATTTTAAGTCAAATTAAAGTACTCATAATAAATGTCATTTTGCATGTTTTGAATAAAAATATATTATTGTCATTTTATATCTTTTGAAAGAAACAGTGCATATTCCTAGACATTTATTATATTATGTTATATTAATAATTTAAGTACAAAGAACAAATGCATTAGTTTTTCAATGATAATGACTTTTTCTTGAAAAACTCATTCTTATTTATAGTCACATCAATACAATTTTTTGATTGATTTTATTCTAGTACAACTTTTGAATTGAATTTAACTATGGTTACATGGATTGTGGTGCAAAAAGTGAATTGAAAATTCATAAATATTATTTTATTGGTTTAGATATTATTTTATTATCTCCTTAGGAGACCCATTTTAGACCTCAAAATTCCCCTAATGATTACTCTTTTAATCATCAATTTTCTACAACATAAGATGAGAATAACATTTTATCTCTTCAAAACTCCAATACCTGAAAATCTCATTGACGAGTTCGTCATGCATGCTCTCTTCAACATTCATATGTACAGCTTCTATGTATACCTCATCTAGACATGGTTTTTCTCTTCTCAATATTAGGAATCAGTTAAATATTTCTACATTGGATACATAGCAATTAAATGACTTCAGTGAAACGGAATTAGGACACTTGGATGGATGGTTTTGACACCTAGCAGGTGGTTGGAATTAGATTATCCAACACTCCCTCTTAATTATAACCAAATAAAAATTTAATTAAGATACCTACTAGTCTATGTCTCATCCAAGCTTACAATTTAAAAAAAAGAAGACTTCAACTAGATTGTGTTTTCTTCTCTTCTTCTTCCAAATCCTGTAGCCTCTAAATTGTTTGAGCTTTTTCGCTTTGTCGTATCCTTCAAAACTCAGTTTCTTCATTTGCTGGTGTAGGTATTATATTGTTCCAGGTTGTCTAAGAATGTCTTGGACTTCTTCAATAAATGACTTATATGTGGGTTGTTGCCACATATTGTCTTCTCTATTGCGCTTTTCATCGTCAATTTGCTGCAACATAAGATGAGAATAATTTCTTATCTCTTCAAAACTCCGATAGATAAAAATTTCATTGACGCGTTCGTCATCCATTCTTTATTCAACATTCATATCTACATCTTCTGTTTAGACCTCATCCAGACATGGTGTTTCTCCTCTCAATATTACGAATCATTTAAATAAGACTACATTGGAGACATCAACATTAAATCACTTCAGTGAAATTAAACTAAAACTGGAGTAGTAGAAACTAAATTGGGACACTTGGATGGACAATTTGAACACCTAGCAGGTGGTCGGAATTAGATTCTCCAACACTCCCCCTTAATTACAACCATATAAAAATTTAATTAACATACCTGTTGGTCTATGTCTCACTGAAGATTGAAATTTAAAACTTTTTGACTTCAACTAGATTTAGTTTTCTTCTTCTCTTCTTCCAAATCTCGTAGCCTCTAAATTGTTTGAGATTTTTCACTTTTTTATATCGTTCAAACATCAGTTTCTTCATTTTCTAGTGTAGATCTTCTATTGTTCCAGGTTTTCTAAGCATGTCCTGGACATCTTCAAGAAATGACTTGTATGTGGGATGCTACCACATATTGTCTTCTTTATTGAGCTTTTCATCATCAATCTGCTGAAACATAATATAAGAATAATATGCTATCTCATCAAAACTCCAATACCTAAAAATTTCATTGACGTGTTCATCATGCATGCTCTCTTCAACATTCATATCTACAACTTCTTTGTAGAGCTCATTTGGACACAATGTTTCTCTTCTCAATATTATGAATCAACTAAATTAGACTACATTCGTGACATCAACAATAAATCACTTTAGTGAAACTAAACTAAAACTGGAGTAAGTGAAACTGAACTGGGACACTTGGATGGATGGTTTCGCCACCTAGCAAGTGGCTGAAATTAGATTCTCCAACACTCACCCTTAATTCCGACCACATAAAAATGTAATAAAGATACCTGCTCGTCAATGTATGAGTGAGGCTTACAACTTAAAAAAAATGGACTTCAAGTAGATTTAGTTTTCTTCTTCTCTTCTTCCAAATCTTGTAGGCTCTAAATTTTTTTAGATCTTTTGCATTATTTTATCCTCCAAACCTAAGTTTCTTCATTTGTTGGTGCAGATATTCTATTGCTCCATACTGTCTAAGCATGTCCTGGACTTCCTCAAGAAATGAATTGTATGTGGGTTGTTGCCACATATTGTCTTTCGTATTGCACTTTTCATCATTAATCTGTTGCAACGTAAGATGAGAATAATATTTTATCTCTTCAAAACTCCATTACTTGAAAATTTCATTGACGTGTTCATCATGCATGCTGTCTTCAAAATTCATATATATAGCTTATGTGTATACCTCATCTAGACATGGCGTTTCTCTTCTCAATATTAGGAATCAGTTAAATAAGTCTACATTAGAGACATCGACATTAAATGACTTCAATTAAAATGAACTAAATATGGAGAAGTCAAATTGAACTGGGATACTTGGATGGACAGTTCCGACACCTAGAAGGTGTTTGGAATTATATTCTCCAACACTCCTCCTTAATTACAACCACATAAAAATTTAATTAATGTACTTGTTGGTATATGTCTAAGTGAGACTTAGAATTTAAAAAGAAATTGACTTCAGCTAGATTTAATTTTCTTATTCTCTTCTTCCAAATCATGTAGCCTCTAAATTGTTTAATATTTTTCACTTTGATGTATCCTTTAAATGTTAGTTTCTTCATTTACTAGTGAAGGTCATCTATTGTTCCAGGTTGTTTAAGCTTATCCTAGACTTCTTCAAGAAATGACTTGTATGTGGGCTTCTACCACATATTGTCGTATGTATTGCGCTTATCATCATAAATCTCCTACAACATAAGATGATAACAATATTTTATCTCTTCAAAACTCCAATACCTAAAAATATCATTGACGTCTTCGTCATGCATGTTGTCTTCAACATTCATACCTATAGCTTCTATGCAGACCTCATCTAGACATGATGTTTCTTTTCTCAATATTACGAATTAGTTAAATAAGACTACATTGGACACATCAACAATAAATGACTTCAGCGAAACTGAACTAAAACTAGAGTAAGTTAAATTGAATTGAGACACTTGGATGGATGGCTTCGACAGCTAGCAGCTGGTTGGAATTAGATTCTCCAACACTCCCCCTTAATTAAAACCACAGAAAAATTTAATTAAGATACATGTTTTTCTATGTTTGAGTGAGGCTTAAAATTTAAAAAAAATTGACTTCGACTACATTTAGTTTTCTTCTTCTCTTCTTCCGAATATTGTAGCCTCTAAATTGTTTGAGATTTCGCTTTGTTGTATCCTTCAAACCCAAGTTTCTTCATTTGTTGGTGCATGTATTCTATTGTTCTAGGTTGTCTAAGCATGTCGTGGAGTTCTTAAAGAAATGACTCTTATGTCGGCTACTGCCACATATTGCCTCTTTTATTGCACTTTTCATCATCAATCCGCTGCAACATAAGATGAGAATAATATTTTATCTCTTCAAAATTCCAATACCTAAATATTTCATTAACGTGTTAGTCATGCATGTTGTCTTCAACATTCATATCTACAGCTTCTATGTAGACATCATCTAGACATGGTATTTCTCTTCTCAATATTACGAATCAATTAAATAACACTACATTGAGACATCAACATGACCTTAGTGAAACTGAACTAAAACTTGAGTAAGTGAAAATGAACTAGGACACTTGGATGGATGGTTTCAACACCTAGTAGGTTGTTGGAATTACATTCTCCAACACTCCTTATTAATTGAAACCACATAAAACTTTAATTAAGATACCTATTGGTCTATGTCTCAATGAGGCTTGCAATTTAAAAATAATTGACTTCAACTAGATTTAATTTTCTTCTTATCTTTTTCTAAATACTGTAACCTCTAAATTGTTCGAGATTTTTCACTTTGTTGTATCCTTCAAACCTCAGTTTCTTCATTTGTTGGTGTAGGTCTTCAATTGTTCCAGGATGTCTAAGCATGTTCTGGACTTATTCAATAAACGACTTGTATGTGGGTTGTTGCAACATATTGTCTTTTGTATTGCACTTCTCATCATCAATCTGTTGCAACATAGTATGAGAATAATATTTTATTTCTTCAAAATTCCAATACCTGAAAAATTTCTTTGACGTATTCGTCATGCATGTTGTATTCCAAATTCATATCTACAACTTTTGTGTAGACCTCATCTAGATATGGTGTTTATATTCTCAATATTATGAATCAGTTAAATAAGACTACATTTGATACATCAACATTAAATGACATCAGTGAAACTGAACTAAAACTGGAGTAAGTGAAACTAAACTGTGACACTTGGATGGACGGTTTCGACACCTAGCAAGTGGTTGGAATTATATTCTCCAACACTCCCCCTTAATTAAAACCATATAAAAATTTAATTAAGATATCTTCTGGTGTATGTATAAGCGAGGCTTACAATTAAAAAAAAATAGACTTCAACTAAATTTAGTTTTCTTCTCCTCTTCTTCCAAATCCTATACCCAATAAATTGTTTGAGATTTTTCTCTTTGTTGTATCCTTCAAATCTCAGTTTCTTCATTTTCTTGTGCAGGTCTTCTATTTTTCCAGGTTGTTTAAGCATGTCCTGGATTTCTTCAAGAAATGACTTGTATGTGGGTTGTTTCCACCTATTGTATTTGCTATTGCTATTTTCATCATCAATCTGCTGGAAGAGAAGATGAGAATAATATCTTATCTCCTCAAAACACCAATAGATAAAAATTGCATTGACGTGTTCGCCATCCATCCATGCTGTATTCAACATTCATATCTACATCTTATGTGTAGAACTCATTTAGACATGGTGTTTCTCTTCTCAATATTATGAATCAGTTAAATAAGGATAAATTGAATACATCAACATCAAATCACTTCAGTGAAACTGAACTAAAACTTGAGTAACTGAAACTAAATTGGGACACTTGGATGGACAGTTTTGAAACATAGCAGGTGGTTGGAATTAGATTCTCCAACGCTCCCCCTTAATTACAACCATATAGAAATTTAATCAAGATACCTATTGTTTTATGTCTCAATGAGGCTTACAATTTAAAAAAAATTGACTTCAACTAGATTTAGTTTTCTTCTTATCTCTTCCAGATCCTGTAGCCTCTAAATCGTTTGAGATTTTTTTCTTTGTTGTATCCTTCAAACATCAGTTTCTTCATTTGCTGGTGCAAGTCTTCTATTGTTCCAGGCTGTCTAAGCATGTCCTAGACTTCTTCAAGAAATGACTTGTATGTGGGTTGCTGCCACATATTGTCTTCTTTATTATAGTATGCCGCAACATAAGATGAGAATAATATTTTCTCTCTTCCAAACTCTAATAACTAAAATTTTCATGCATGCTCGCTTCAACATTCATATCTACAACTTCTATGTAGAGCTCATCTAGACACGGTGTTTCTCTTCTCAATATTACGAATCAGTTAAATAAGACTACATTAGAGACATCAACACTAAATAACTTTTGTTATACTGAACTAAAACTGGAGTAAGTGAAATTGAGCTGGGACACTTGGATGGGCGATTTCGGCACCTAGCAGGTGGTTGGAATTAGATTATCCAACACTCACCCTTAATTACAACCACATAAAAATTTAATTAAGATACCTTCTGGTCTATGTTTCATCAAGGCTTACAATTTAAAATAAAATGACTTCAGCTAGATTTAGTTTTCTTCTTCTCTTTTTCCAAATCCATTAGGCTCTAAAATGTCTGAGCTTTTTTACATTGTTGTATCCTCCAAAACTCGGTTTCTTCATTTCTTGGTATATTTCCTATATTGCTCCATACTATCTAAGCATGTCTTGGACTTATTTAACAAATGACTTGTATGTGGGCTACTGCCACATATTGTCTTTTTTATTGTGATTTTCATCATTAACCTGCTGCAACATCAAATGAGAATAATATTTTATCTCTTCAAAACTCCAATACTTGAAAATTTCATTGACGTGTTCATCATGCATGTTGTCTTCAATACTCATATCTATATATTATGTGTAGACCTCACATAGACATGGTGTTTCTCTTCCCAATATTATGAATCAGTTAAATAAGACTACATTTGAGACATCGACGTTAAATGACTTCAGTGAAACTGAACTAAAACTTGAGTAAGTGAAACTTATCTAGGACACTTGGATGGACGTTTCAACACCTAGAAGGTGGTTGGAATTATATTCTCCAACACTCCCCCTTAATAAAAACCACATAAAAATTTAATTACTATACTTTTTGTTCTATGTCTCAGCGTGGCTTACATTTAAAAAAAAAATTGACTTCAACTAGATTTACTTTTCTTATTCTTTTCTTCCAAATCATGTAGCCTCTAAATTGTTTGAGTTTTTTCACTTTGCTTTATCCTTCAAATGTCAGTTTATTCATTTTCTAGTGCATGTCTTCTATCATTCCAGGTTGTCTAAGCTTGTACTTGAATTCTTCAAGAAATGACCTGTTTATGGTATCCTGCCACATATTGTCTTTTCTATTGCGCTTATCATCATAAATATGTTGCAACATAAGATGAGAATAATATTTTATCTCTTCAAAACTCCAATATGTTGAAATTTCATTGACGTGTTCATCATGTATGTTTTCTTAAACATTCATATCTACAGTTTATGTGCGTACCTCATCTAGGCATGATTTTTCTTTTCTCAATATTATGAATCAATTAAATAAGACTACATTGGACACATCGACATTAATTGAATTCAGTGAAATTGAACTAAAACTGGAGTAAGTGAAATTGAACTGGGACACTTGGATGGATGGTTTCGAGAGCTAGCAAGGTGTTGGAATTAGATTCTACAACACTCCCCCTTAATTAAAAACACACAAAATTTTAATTAAGATACTTGTTCTTCTATGTATCAGCGAGGCTTATAATTAAAAAAAAACGACTTCAACTAGATTTATTTTTCTTCTTCTCTTCTTCCAAATCTTGTAGCCTCTAATTTGTTTGAGTTGTTTCACTTTGTTGTATCCTTAAAACCTTAGTTTATTCATTTGTTGGTGCAGGTCTTCTATTGTTCCAGGGTGTCTAAGCATGTCCTGGACTTCTTTAAGAAATGAATTATATGTGGGCTGCTGCCACATATTGTCTTCTCTACTGTGCTTTCCATCATTAATATGCTGCAACATAAGATGGAAATAATATTTTATCTCTTCAAAAATCCAATACCTGAAAATTTCATTGATGTGTTCATCATGTGTGTTGTCTTCAACATTCATATCTACATCTTCTGTGTAGACCTCATTTAGACATGGTGTTTATCTTCTTAATATTACGAATCAGTTAAATAAAACTACATTGGAGACATCAAAATTAAATGACTTCAAATAAACTGAACTAAAACTTGAGTAAGTGAAACCGAACTGGGACACTTTGATGGATGGTTTCGACACCTACGAGTTTGTTGGAATTAGATTCTCCAACACTCCCCCTTTCCACGGGGGGCCACAGGAGAGCTTAGTCATTTGGCCAATTCTTCAACACCCATTGTTTCTCTACACCAAGAGAACTTCTGAGTGCTCACAGACTTCGTCAATGCATCCGCAACATTCTTCAAAGTGTCCACCTTTACCAACAACACCCGTTTAGCCTCAACCATATCTCTAACAAAGTGATATTGAACATCAATGTGCTTTGTCTTTGAATGATAAGCAGGGTTCTTAGCCAAGAAAATTGCACTTTGGCTATCACAGTCTATCCTTATAGCTTTCTGTACCAACCCCATACTCGAACACAATCTCTGCAACCAAACTGCTTCCTTGCTTGCATGAGTGGCTGCTATGTATTCTGCCTCTGTAGTTGAAAGAGCCACTACAGACTGTCTTTTACTCATCCAAATGACTGCGCCTCCAAATAGGCTAAACACATACCCACTTGTAGATCTTCTTTGGTCCAGATCTCCAGCCCAGTCTGCATCAACAAAACCACGAATGTCCAACATTCTTTCCAATCCTGGTCTTCCCCGGTAGCACAAGCCATAATCACTAGTGCCACGTAAATATCTGAAAACCCGCTTCACTGTTGTCCAATGCTCCTTCCCTGGGTTTGACATAAACCTTCTCAATACTCCCACTGCATGTGCAATGTCTGGTCTAGTACAGACCATTGCATACATCAGGCTACCCACTGCACTTGCATATGGAACACGGGACATATCCTCCTCTTCTTCTTCTGTCTTGGGACACTGTTCAGCAGATAGCTTTACACCTACAGGAATAGGAACTTTCATCGGTTTACTATCCTGCATATTGAACCTATGCAATATAGTCTCGACATACTTCCTCTGGTTTAACCAGAGCTTCCTCTTTGCCCGATCTCTCTTAATTTCCATGCCCAAAATATAGTTTGCAGCACCAAGATCCTTCATGTCGAATTTGGAGAACAGTTGGGTCTTCAAATCTTGGATAATTTCTTTGTCATTTCCAATCAACAATATATCATCCACATACAAGACCAAATAAATAACACGGTCACCAATTAATTTAAAATAAACACAATGATCCTCCTTGCTTCTGGTGAAGCCAAGTCCCCGTATATAGGTATCAAATTTCCGATACCACATCCTTGGTGACTGTTTTAACCCATACAGAGACTTCTTCAACCTGCATACTAGTTCTTTCTTACCCTTCACCATAAAGCCTTCAGGTTGCTTCATGTAGATCTCTTCTTCTAGATCCTCGTGAAGAAATGTTGTCTTCACATCCATCTGTTCTATCTCAAAATCAAATGCAGCAGCAACAGATAAAAGTAATCTAATAGAAGTAACTTTGGCAACAGGAGAAAAATATCACCAAAATCAATTCCCGGCACCTGGGAATAACCTTTCGCTACCAACCGAGCTTTGTATTTCTCCACCTTGCCTTCTACATTCATCTTCTTCTTAAACACCCATTTTCTCCCAATGGGCTTCCTTCCAGCCGGCAACTCCACCAGATTCCATGCATCGTTTTTGTGCAAAGATTCCATTTCATCAACCATGGCCTCCTTCCAGAGTTTTCTATCCTCTGAATCTACTGCCTCCCTGACAGTTCTGGGTTCATCATCAGTTATAGTTAAGGCAAAACCTGAACAGAAAGTAGATGGACTATACCTTTCTGGTTGCCTTCTTTCCCAAACTGATCTTCTCAAAGCTGGAGTTTGTGGCTCTTCATCTTCCGAGTCTTCTTCTGTTGTAGAGTCTGATTCATCCTCCTTTAGCTCAAACTCTATCTTCTCAGGTTCCTTTGGTAGGACTTCATGTTTAACAACATATTTCACTTCTCTAAACACCACATCTCGGCTGTACACAACCTTCCTTGTTTCTGGGTTCCAAAGCTTGTAATCCTTTAAACCATCCTTATACCCAATAAAGATGCACCTTTCAGATTTATTATCCAACTTGGTCCTTTTCTCCTTTGGAACATGTACATATGCATCACATCCAAATACCCTTAGATGTGAAAGAGAGGGTTTCTTACCAGTTCATACCTCATGTGGAGTCTTATCCTCCAACGCTGATGAAGGTGATCTGTTAACTAAGTAACATGCAGTCTCCACTGCCTCTGCCCAGAATTCTTGTCCTAACCCAGTACCACTGAGCATGCTTCTTGCCTTTTCCATTAGCGTTCTGTTCATTCTTTCTGCAACTCCATTTTGCCGAGGTGTGTATGGAGTAGTTTTCTGCCGTGCTATACCACACTTCTTACAGAAATCTTCAAATTCCTTCTTGCAGAACTCCCCACCATTATCTGTCCTCAGCGCCTTTATCTTCTTCTCTGTCTGGTTTTCCACCAGAGCCTTAAATTCTTTAAATTTGTCAAAGACTTCAGATTTTTTCCTCAAGAAATATATCCATGTATTCCTTGAGAAGTCATCTATGAATGAAACATAGTACACAGACTTTCCCAGTGATGGAACTGACACAGGTCCAAACACATCACTGTGCACAAGTTCTAATATTTTGTTCGCCCTCTTAGCACCAGAAGGAAAACTCACCCGATTCTGCTTCCCATATACACAATGTTCACATAAATCGAAATCCAGAGAACAATTAGACATACCTTCTACCATACCATCTCTATGCAGTATCCGAAGGCCCTTCTCTCCAATATGTCCAAGCCTTTGATGCCATAGCATGTTCTTTTCTCCAGAGACAGCTAGGCTTTCCGTCCCACTTTCAGGAACCACAGAACTGTTACACCCATCAATAACAGTACTACCTTGTAGCTTGTACAGAGTTCCAGTCCGAACTCCCCGCATTAATACCAGTGCTCCCCGAACCATCTTGCATGCATCTTTCTCGAACACTGTTTTTACACCTGCATCATCCATCTTGCTTACAGAAATCAGATTTTTGGCCAATGTAGGAATATGCAGAACACCAGGAAGTGTTCTAATCCTTCCACCTTGCAGCTTCAGCTTGACTTTTCCACGTCCGACGATTCTGGCCTTCCTATCATCCCCTAGGAAGACATCACCACCATCATATTTCTCATACTCGCAGAACCACTCCCTATGGGGAGTGAAGTGAAAGGATGCACCTGAGTCAATCAACCATGACTCATGATCTACATGTGTATTTGAAGAAGAAGCTAAATACACATCCCCACCTTCATCCGAGGTGGTTTTTGCCTCTGCAGAAGGACCTTCATCAGATCCCTTTCCTTTCTCAGGAGCTTTAGATCTGCATTCCTTTTTGTAGTGTCCTTCCTTTTCGCATTTCCAGCACACCTTTACAAACTTTCCAGGAGATTTAGATCTCCCTCTAGATTTAGATCTCCCACTCGAAACCTTATTCTTGTTTCTGTTCTGGGACCTTCCTCGTACAGATAAGGCATCTCCATTCTGACCCTCCACATTTCTCCGTCTCATTTCCTCCGACAACAAGGCTGAGACAATGTCATCAAAATTCAAGGTAGTTGTATTGCTACCTATTGCAATAACCAGACTGTCCCACGAGTCTGGTAGAGAGCACAACAAACCGATGCACTTATCTTCATCTGAGATTTTAATATCAACAGACGACAGCTGACTTACCACAGTATTGAAGGCGTTCAGATGCTCTGTCACCGAGTCTCCATCCTTCATCCTCAGGTTATACAGCTTTTTCCGCAGGAACAACTTATTCACCAGAGACTTAGATTGGTACAAAGTCCCAAGCTTTTCCCACAAATTCTTCGCCGTAGCTTCCCCAGATACATTCAACAATACTGAATCTGACACACACAACCGTATTGTGCTCTTGGCCTTCCGATCCAGTGTCTCATTTCCTCCGACAGCAAGGCTGAGACAATGTCATCAAAATTCAAGGTAGTTGTATTGCTACCTATTGCAATAACCAGACTATCCCACGAGTCTGGTAGAGAACACAACAAACTGATGCACTTATCTTCATCCGAGATTTTAATATCAACAGATGACAGCTGACTTACCACAGTATTGAAGGCGTTCAGATGCTCTGTCACCGAGTCTCCATCCTTCATCCTCAGGTTATACAAATTTTTCCGCAGGAACAACTTATTCACCAGAGACTTAGATTGGTACAAAGTCCCAAGTTTTTCCCACAAATTCTTCACTGTAGCTTCCCCAGATACATTCAACAATACTGAATCTGAGACACACAACCGTATTGTGCTCTTAGCCTTCCGATCCAGTTTCTTCCAGTCTTCATCTGACATTCCTGTTGGTTTAGTACCTAGATCTACTGTGATCCACTGATCTTTATCCACCAACAGATCCTCCATCTTGAGCTTCCACAACTCAAAACTCTGACCATTAAATTTCTTGATCTCTATCTTTCCACCGCTCGCCATCTTCTTCACCCCAAGAATCGATCCTGCTGCATCTCCCACCGAATGTGTCTCTGCTGTGCCCGAGCAAAAAACCCCTCAACAAAAAGGCGTCCCCTTGAGCCGAAATAGTTCGACACCAATTGTAGGTTTTAACCCTGAACAGAAATTATCTACACACGAATCTTATAACAGAAAATAAACAATAGCAAGAGCATAAAACATAAAACAGACAAACACAGAGATTTTCCCCTGGATCCCAAATCGGGACGACCAGCTTGATTTTTCATTATTATTCCTTTTAGTGTTACAACACATATATATACATGCTGAAGCATACATAAACCCCAATCCATTAACCCTGGATTAGAACATAATCGTAGTTCCCTTGACTGGATCTACGAAATACCAGGGGCCGAAAACCATCATACCCCAAAACCATGTGCAAAACCATGCACAAAACCATAGGTGGATCCGGCCATATGAGTGGGTCCGCACAAAAACAATTTTTGACGGGGAGCCGCCCCGACCTCAATCTGGGATCGCTCGCCTCGTGACCCCCCGGGGCCTACGCCTCAACGCAAAATACAAACAAGGTGGGGCTAAATCGTGAAAGAATATAACACATACTCCAACAAATTAAAACCACATAAAAATTTAATTAAGATACCTGTTGGTCTATCTCGCAGCGAGGCTTACAATTTAAAAAAAAATTGACTTCGACTACATTTAGTTTTATTCTTAACTTTTTCCCAATCTTGTAACCTCTAAATTGTTTGATATTTTTTACTTTGTTGTATCCTTCAAACCTCAGTTTCTTCAGTTGATAGTGTAATTCTTCAATTTTTCCAGGTTTTCTAAGCATGCCCTAGAATTCTTCAAGAAATGACTTGTATGTGGGTTGTTGCAACATATTGTGTTTTGTATTGCGCTTTTCGTCATCAATCTGTTGCAGAATAATATGACAAT
>JAXQQM020064874.1:0-61371 GCA_034641835.2 Pinus albicaulis | reverse complement strand
TCGTCACATTCAATCTAACATAATCATATCACAGAATAATGTAAACTGCACTACCATAACATTTACTAACAATCGATACTTTGCATCCATAGATAGAAAGAAAACATAACACATAAACATAGAATATTGCCAAAACTTCTTCTTCTTTATTAAGATGAGTCTCTTTGGTACATTCATATTCTTAACCTCTGCACACAGTTGCAGGTCGTCTGTGCACTAAGCTGTAGGGTCTTCTAAGGTCTCCATGCACTTAGCTGTGGAGCCTTCCCTTAAGGCCCAAAACACAGAAAGATAGATAAAATTAACCCTTGACCATATAATTACTTCATGATGATATGATGATGATGATACTCGACAAATAATTACATCTCTTTATATAACATTACATGCTTACAAAACCATGGTCCACATAACATGGGCTTGACAAAACAATCAACTAAAACTTGAATACCCATTACAAACTAAGGGGCTTGGACCCACCCTGAATCCCCTAGAACTCTACATGGTAGATATGACGTCATGGAACCACACACTTCGCTCCTCAAAATGTAGATTGTTTGACCAAAAGTTGACCAATTTGGGTTGCACCCAACAATTATGCAAAATATGACATTAAGAAAGAATATGACATTACAATGATGAATGCAAAATAATATCAATATGTTTTTTATTATGGTCATGACTATATATCTCATAAAGTGTCTCACTTCCTACATGTCAAGAATAGTAACATATTTCTTATATTTTTTCAACATATTCTTAAATATCTTGATAAATTGCAAAAACATCATCATTGATTTGCAGTATTTGTTTCTTGGTCTCACGTAAGTTGTGATCTTTCTCTTTCTCTTTGTTGTCTTTGTTTTCCTTATATATTATATTTGTAAATTTTTGTTATATAAAGGTTTCAATATTTGTTATATATACTAATATTACTTTATTGATTGTAATTATATAGTATCACCCCCCTAGGGCATTTCTTAGCGAGGAAGAGGTGTTTTTAGTACAATTGCATGTTAAAGAACATGGAGCGATTAATATTGAGGATCAAAATAATGATCCTATGGAAGAAGATAATGATGTTGATAACATAGTTGAAGAAGATGGGTCAAATATATTGATCTAGGAGACATTTAATAATTTTGGAACGAATGATGATGGCAACTAGTATGATGACTATGTTTTTTATTATCTTGTATATTATATGGAAACTAAACCTCTTTTTGAAGGCTCAAAAACATCTTTACTCTATGCTCTATTATTGTTGGTCAACTTAAAGGTGGTGAATGGTTTTTCAAAAACATGTGTGACACAAATCCTAAGGTATGTAATATATTTTGTGACATTTAGTACTATATACATGATAAATCAATTATTTTTTTCATTTTTTTTAATGTTAGTACATTCATCTACATCATTTCATTAATTTGTAAAATTTGGATGCAATATGTATGATTAATATTTTTTAGTACATTAACTAATACTATGTTTTTTCATGTTCATGTAGATTACTAGGTGAATTTCTATTACCATGGTCAAATGTTTTACCTTGTACTTACCGAGATTTACATGTTGTTACAAAAGACATTGGAATGGAGTATTAAGTTATTCATGCATTCCCTAATGATGATATTCTCTATTATAAAGAACATGTGTTAAAAGATAGATGCCCAAAATGAAATGAGAGTATATATCAAACTGATAAAGTAAGAAAAAATGTGCCTCGCAAGGTTCTTCATTATATTCCCATAATTACATGTCTGCGACAATTATTTAGGTGCAAAAACGTAGTAAAAATTATGGATTACCATGCAAGGAATAGAACTGAAGATGGTGGTTTTCAAATGCATGCAAATGGATATGAATTTAGGAATATAGAGGAAAAGTGGCTAGTGTTTAAAGAAGAAAATCATAATCCTAGGCTTTCATTAGCAGCTGATGATGTCAATCCATTTGGAAAGGCCATATCTACTTACTTGGTGTGGCCCATTTTTGTTATAAAAAATAACATTCCTGGAGTGGAAGTCAATAAAGAGGGAGCACATAAAGTTGACAATGATTGTTCTAGGTATTAATTTTCTTAGAATATTTTTTCTTAGCACAATAACATCTTATTTTTCTTGTTTGTTTCATAATTATGTCCTTTTTTTTAAAATTTAATCATATAATATGTTCAATTATGCCTTATAATTATGTCTTATAAATTTTTTATTTACTCATTTATGTAGTAATTATGTATTATATATGTTCAATTAATTCGGTAAGTATCAGGTCCCCCAGATGTGTGTGACATTGGACGCACGTATGGAAACAATACCTCCCACATTTGAGATGATGAAGATCTACAACATAGGTCGTCACTTGAAGTGGACCCACCTCTCAACAATAATTCACATGAGGTGATGGAGGAAAGGACTCAAGAAGACATGTAAAGCCAACAACCACCCTGGGTGGAACCTCACAGTTGCAATCATTCGAATGAGCTCCCAAATGGATATGATGCTCTACCATAACTCGAAGCACATGCCTCCACATGAAAATTGTCGCAGCATGTACCTGCGAGTGTGTCATAATAATGCAAGACATTTGTGTTTGTGCCACAGACCTACAAAAGGGGAGGCTCTTCAGCATAATGTTACTAAAATTTTGCTCCCTTTGGTTCATACTGCCCTCTTTGCATCTTTGTTTTATTTCTAGCCCACCTGCGCGCTCCACAGGCCACACAGCCTTCCCCCTAGTGCAAGGTTGTGAAGGACCCTCCCGGTCGCGTACCTCCCTGACTGTGCACCTCCCTTCGGTCCCCCTTTCCCTGCTAGTTTCTCCCGATTGTGTGCTCTCATCACCAAGCTCCCCCAACTGCGCATCCACCACCTGCACACTACCTTGCCCATCAGTACCACACTGTGCACTCCCTGCCTCTGCTCTTAGCCCCACATCTCCCCCCTACTATGCTATCCCATGGCTTCGAGATTGTGCTAAAGGACAATTAGAGGTGACCAAAGAGATGTGTTCCCTGGACGCTACCAATGAGGGCCCGATAACTATTTGGAGTCCTTTGAGGGCTCCTCTTCTGGCAGTCACACCAGGGATGCCCCCAAGAGCCCTGTGCATGACCAGGAGGAGGAGGCCCCTATTTAAGATTCATAGAGAGGAAGAAGTGGGCCAAGGAAATCCACCATTGTGCACCAAGAGTTCCCTAAGCCCCACAAAACTGAGCTTCTTCTGGTTCAGGAGGCAGAAAGGGAGGACACCAACATATGGATCATGGACTCAGAGGGCACTTAGATGCGTGTACCAGATGTTGAGTACTCGGTTGCTCCCATCCTCTACGCACCTGCTTCTAAGTCTCTGCCCCGTCCTACTACTGAGGAGGAGACCATATCGCAGGAGTATGCGTGTTGTATTGAGGAGGAGGATACAGACATCGAGGATGATGGAGAATAACATTGATTGCATGGTCGTTCAACTTTTTTTAGTTTTTTGTTATTCCAGCCCTTATCATAGGACTTTTACTTTCATGGGTGCCATGGCACATTTTGTAATTTTCTGTTTGATGTTACTACAAGGCTAGTTTCCTCCAAGGAGGCAGCCCCATACATGCGCAACTATGAAAGAAACTAAGGTTGGGATTGGATAAGCACAACTTACCAACTCAGCCTGTAGCATATGTAATTTTTTATTTCGAATCTATATAGATTAACGTAAATTACCAAAAAAATAAAATTAGGTAACTATCAGGTCAAAGATATGAATGTATATATTGATCCTCTTATCAATGAGTTATTGGAGTTATGGAACGGTGCCACTATGTATGATATCTCTAGACCATTAGTTGCAAAAATGGAATTTGAATTCCATGCAATGTTTGTATGGAAAATTTGAATTTGAACTTTGAAATAGACGCAACATTTAATGATTGACCTCATGTGTATCAATTGAAGATGATGTTTACAATGTTCGTTATATCTTAGTGAAGTAAGGCATGCATGGACCAAGTCAAATTCGGTCAATCCTTTGGTTAGGTGACTTTATCCTCTAGGTTGTGACATGGAATTGATTGAACAGATGAGCCATAGTTAAGGTGGCATGGAAAATCATGGGTAGTTACCATGTCAATTGTGTTGGCACCACATGGATTGAATATTGGAGCTACATTAATGTTACACTAGATATGTATAAGTGAAAGTTATTATAACATCAAATAAATCTTTTGCAAAAGAAAACAATCTTTGTGTAGACATGAGTATCGAAACCTCACTTAATGTAACGAACTAATATTCCCTAATACTATTGGAGAGTTTTTAATCTTATGGTGCTCATGTATTGAATTTTGGGGTATTGTTGATCAATGGTTGACGTGATGTAGTAGCCTACTTAATAATTAGAGTATTATATGGTCATGGTTGAACTTAAACTATAATCACGTCAAAATATAAATTTGTATGGTTGATGATTAAACATCATTATATAGAAGTGTCTATGGCAATATTTGAAGGAACTTCTAGAATTATGTAGAGCTAACTCTTAATGGTGAGAACAAAATATTATGGTTGCACTATATAGATGCCATGCCACTACCATAGGAATTCTTGACCTAAAATACATCAATTTTTTTTAATGGTGCTACATTACATATTACCTCATATAGATTGGGCTAGTTGCATATTAAAGTCTCCATTTTTGTGTCACATGCATGCTTAATATTATTGGGGTTTCTTATGAAACAAATTAACAATGATACTAGAGAAGAAACACATAAGCCTCATCAAATATTTGTTCCAAGGGTTCTATTATTTTTATCTCAAAATATTTTTTTTTGAAGAAAAAAACAATATCCCAATTTTTTCTCCTTGAACAATTTGTGTTTAAATTTGTATTAAATTAGGCATGGTTATTTTGATCTTTTTTTGTTACATTTACCACCATGAGGTGGGCATACTATGGTGTCATGAACATTGAAAATAGTTTTACTTTTTCAATTAATAAAATGATGATGACCAAGACCAAGAAATATGAGTGCCTAAAGGGTTCTCCTTGTTGTAGATGCCCCAAAAACCACCCTCTTTTTTCTTAAGTATTTCCAGCACCTAGGAGAAAATAAGGGTCCCCACCAAGGAGAAGGCTTATTCTTATTTCCTCAACACCTCCTTCTCTTGATTTCTGAATTTAATATACCATTTTTTTCCTCTTGCAAAAACTTAGACAAATTTTAATGTGGTCTTTTAGAGTTTCCCTTGTAGTGCAATACAACATGAAGTTCTATTCTTTTGTGATGCAACAATTTAAAGTTAATTCCTGTGTGATATATAACTATGAATTTCCTATTTATTGGGATAAAACAATGATGAGTCCATTGAACTAGTGATGCACCAATCCCTAAATTTGCCATTGCATATATTGTGTTGAAGTTGACTATCTCAATGATATGCATCACTATGAAAGCCAACATCCTCCAACATATTTTGGATATCAAAATTCCAATGACATGTCTCCAAAATACCAAACTCTCATGTCATATGTCCCTGGTGCATATGAAACTTTCTAGTATGTCACACCACTAACCATTTTGCTATGTATTACTATCTAAAAGAATTTTAAAATGACAAGTTTCACGACATTCATTACCTCCAAAATCATGCAACTCACTCCAAAATATCTACAAAAGGGAGTTTAATATTATATTAAATTTAAGATTAATATTAAATTAAGATTAAGATTAAGATTAAAATTAGATTAAGATTAAGATTGATTAGATTAATATTAATAATAAAGAGTAGACAAAGATTAAAGATTAAATGATATTAGATTTAATAGTGTATAAATAAATAAAAATTAAAAAAATTAAAAATACAAAAAATTAAAAATTAAATCTGAATTCCTTATTTATAAACAAAATCGTGACCCGCCCTATTATTTACTCCTGTCACGAGTATCCACCATCGATCCCGCCTCAGCCATCGAGGCTCTTGCCATTGATCCCTGCCCTACCATTTTGTGCTTCCTTAGATTGTGCTCCCTTCTTCCACCATCGATCCCTGCTTTCACCATCGATCCCTGCCTTAGCCATTGACCTTATGTTTCCTACCTTCCATTGATCCTGCTTATTCCTTTAACCCTAGCCCATGCCCCCCTCTGCCATCAATCCTTGCCTCTGCCATCGATCCCTCTAGCCATCGACCTTATTTTGCATTCCTCCGCCATTTGTTCCTGCATTTTCCTTTAACCTAACCTGCGCCTCCCTTTACCATCGATCCTTGCCTCCACCATCGACTGCATTTAGTTAAACCTAACCTCTTGGATTGGTTGCTCTACTTTGCTACGTGAGGCGTGTGGATTTTCCCATTTTCCTTCTGATACGCTCTTTAATTTATGGCTTCCCCACTTACTATTTCGTGCCTCATTTGGCCTGTTCCACGTGTTCCTGCTTTTTCTGGACATGGCTCTAATTGATTCTCGGTGCAGTTTTTCTAATGTAAGTTAATGGCCACAACCTTATTATTCAACAACTAATTTAGCTCAGGCTCACAATTCAGGTACGGTATCTCTGGTCCATAGGTGGATTGATGGCGTGAGGATCTGTTATAGAGAAAGAAGATCACTTTAGGAAAAGCAGAGCAAAAGGAAAGAGCTGATAAATTTGACCCATGAACAACTAGTTGCAGAGAAGACAGATTCAACCCCACCAACACAACTAAGGAGAAACAACAAAAATGTCTTATGTAAGATTAAATTGCCCCATTTTTTTCTAAATTTCCCGACTGTTAGATGCATATAAAATGGCACAAAAATATGTGAGTTGAAAACCGTCGTAGCCTACAACATTTTAATGGAAAAATAGTGTTAAAATCCTCCTCGAATCATAAGATGGCCACTGCAAAAATTAGGAGTTATCCCATGAAAAACAAACAAACAAAATCAGAACCCGAAAATGTATTCGGGGTATAAAACTCCTCGGCCTCTAAGTAAATCGAGTTACGAGTTAGCTCATCTGGGAAAAAAAATTGAATCTAGAAATAAAATTTAAAACCTTCTCGACTTCCAAAAAAAAATTGATACAAGTTCAGTCCTAAAATCCAAACGAAATATTAGGTGGGTCTCAAAATAATCTAATTCTGGAACAGAGGTCGATGCTTCAAACACTAGTGGTTTGTGTGAAGGATGAAATGGCTAAAAACGAATTTGATTTTCTTATAATATGGCTCTCGGATTCACCTGCAGCAAATATATTAGATGATAGAATTCAAAATCTCAATATTTTCTTTTTAAATCTATAAATAGAAACAAAATATATGAGAACCATGTTGTTACACAATTTTTTAAGGGTGAGAAGGTTTAAATGTTGAGATAAAGGAGGCTTCCCCATGATACTATCATGCCAAATGTTGATATGCTCATTACTTATTGGAAACAAAGTTAGTTAGGATTAAGGAGGAGGGAAACCAACATTGATAATCCTTTACACTTGTGAACCTTTTCTAACTTCTATTAATTGATCAAGGTAATGATGCCACAGTCCTACATTTTTCCTATGAATGACATGATTCCACCAATCATACCTATTTGAAATAAGCTACCAAAACAATTTATATCCAATTTCTACCTAAGGGATTCTACCATGACGATATACATGAAAGTTGATAAGGGTCAACCGTATCAAAGTACTAACACACAAAAAATGCATATAGAACCCATTTCATAAAGAAGAAACAAACAAATTTTTGATACATGTGGCATAAGGATTATATGCTACTTCTTTGATTTTTTCATTTGGACTTAGTGTCTCTCCTTCATTGGTGGTGATTTCCTTGACATTGTTACAATAGTGTTGTATTTTAGCTTGTTCGTGAAAGAAAATAGTGTTTATATCCATTAATTAGAGCCACAACTTCTTGGAAATTTACCTCCATTTTTATTCTTCTTCCCTCATCATAGATCTGTGGCACTAGAAGGTTTTTTTTTCTTCAATCATTAAAGGAGTGACTTATTCCTACACCATGAGCCTTTGAGCCCCCCTAGTTTATATTTGATGTAGTTGATATATTTACTCACTAATTGATATCAATCCCGCATCCAAACCTTTAGAGTGAGCTTCACATTTTTAAAATTTTATTCCTAGATGTGCACCAATGAACCAACTACCCACTTTGTCCAAACTCAAGAAACAAGGTGAAGAAGGAGGGAGCTTAGAAGCAAAAATTAGTGAAATGAAAAAAAAAAATCATATTCTTTAATCATAGAAAAGGTGATGTTTGAGTGATATGATCCAACATAAGATAAAATTTTAGAAGAAAGAGATATTTTACTTTCTACGAAGGAACTATATACCAATAACTAATCTAGTTTAATGTGTCTAGGGAAGAGACATGCATTGGTCCATGTAAGTTTCCATTTTTTCAACCAATATATTCACTAAATCAATAAATGAAATGGGCTTCTCCATTCTCTATATGATTGGATCCCAAAACACCCCCCCTCACACCCCCGCTCCCCTCCCCCCCCCAATTTACTCATAGTGATGAAGCGTGGTGCTAAAGTCTCTTGCTACAATGTTATTTGAAACGAAATCTTAATCCCTTAACTCCATTATGAATTTACAACATTCTACTTTCTCATGATAGATTATAGGCACTTAAATATTAAATACATTGCAAGAGTGTTAGATGAGAGATGACATAAACTTGTCACTAACCAATGATGAAAACACCTAACTTGATTTTAATTCAAAATAGAAGAATTCCAAAAGGTATAAATTCCCATAAATAGACACAAAGGTCCCAAGAAGGGTCCATCATATAATAATAACGAGAATTCCTCAATATATAGTCCTAGAATCCTACAATGGAGGGCCGCTTTGACCTATTAACCAATGACCCAAGCATGAAACCCATGTGTCAATAAGTCAAATTTATTTTACAATAAAATTTTATTTTTCTTTCTTTTCACAAATACAATTATGAAGACAGACACTAGTTACATTCTTCAACACCATGAAACTTTTCCTCCCCAGTACCTTATTTGTGTTGTATCTATTAAGTGGTTGGGGTTACAGAATATACTTCCAATTTCATTTCGACATATTATTTTTCCAGAGAAATACCCACCTCCAACTGAGTTTCTAGACTTACATCCACTTCCCATGTCTACATTAAGAAATCCTTCATACTGCATTAAGAAATTATATCTTGAACATAGTGATTGAAGAATGATTTCACTTTGTTTCATACACCTTAAGCTATGCCTTCCATTTCCAACATATTTATTTCCATTGCATAGACTAGGCTTCCTTTTCATGTACCATAGGTTAATGTTTACATTTGTACACATAAGATTAAAATTTACATTCATGCAAAGTAGAATAGCCTTTCCTTTTTTGCAAAAGTAACTATTATTTCCTCTCTGTAAAAGGCATTAGGTTTTATTTCTGCAAGTAGAGTAACATTTACATTTCTACAATTAGTTTAGGCTTGGATTTCATGGCATTCACCTCATTGCATTAGATCAATGAAAGGAGGACACATTGCATGCTGCACATATAATACTGACACCTCTTAACTTTGTACGAACCTCGGGTTGATAACTTAAGTTGGTAGCCTTGGGAGTTGCAAAATTTTTGTTGCAATACTAGGGCTCATCATTGGCATCACCTGATGTTTGCTTCTACACTTTCCTCCATGCTCACCCGCTCGACTCACCCCCGCTCTCCCGGTCTCTCACCCACTCGAATCACCCTGTTACACAGTATTTTGTCACTATCCCTGCAATCCCCATCCCGAACATTGGAGGACCATTTTAGTGACTTCTGTGTACTGTCATACCTTTCCATAAGTATCATTGCATCCCTTGGTGTTTCAAGAAGATTTTCTCTGTTGATCATTCCTCAAGCAGACCTTCCAAAACTAGCTCAACGCGGGTCCTCTTCCGAGACAAAGTGTCAACAGGCATGAGGCCCAATGTTAACTTCTCCATGGGTGCGAGGCCATAACTTCCTACTAGCGCAAACCCAAAATCACACGTTTTAGAATGTCTGCTTAAGGAATGATCAATAGAGAAAATTTTCTTGACATGCCAAGGGATGCAATGATACTTATGACAAGGTATGACAATACACATAAGTCACTAAAATGGTCCTCCAATGTTCAGGATGGGGATTGCAGGGATAGTGAAAAAATATTGTGTAATAGATGCTCCCTAAAGCATGAGGTACAAGAGAGAGGGAGGGGTGGAATGCTTTATGAGAACATACCCAAACCAAAACGCTGCCATCGGAAGTCCTTCAAGAACAAGTACAACTGATATCTCTGATACATGAACATGTGGTATGGGCGCAACCATAATGGAGTACATCCAATAATAAGATCTGAGGTATGGACACAACCATCTAGTAAGAAGGATCATCAGATAGACTTAGGTATGGTCACAACCATCCAATCAAAAGAGTCATGCATATATTCATGATAAACCAAATTGTCTCACAACCTGGATTTTATCAGACAAAACCCAGGGCCTTACACTCCATCTCGACCCCAACAAGTATAAATTCAAGCATGCGAATTAGTGAGAAGAAGTCTAACATGCAAGAAAATTTCCTGATTACCAGCCAATGATTAAAGAAGTTAACATGCATGAGAGAAACCACTAGTGATGATAATGGCTCTCAAGGTACAAATACTACAATATGTGGAATGTAAATAGTGAGATGGAGTCAAACACTCGCGAAATCACTCGATTGAAGGTAAATGATGAGGACCTATCGTTGAATGTGAAGAACTTGCCATTGAGGCATGCAAGCTCCAAGGTACCAGAAGGGATTCTCTGGATCATCTTCCTGGATAATGAGTTGAAGTCGACGGGAAGCGACTGGTCGAATGAGGGCCATAATGTTTCCTAGATCATCGATACGAGACAAAGGAATAATATGGTAGTGAATCGGGACTAAACCTAGGATCAAGGGTTGAAAACTACAGAAGGAACTTCTCTTGAAAATATTGGCGACATGAATTTGGGATTTGGTAGTATTTGACATCAAGGGATCTGAGGTCATGATGATGCGGAAAAGAGCAGATGAGAGGTCAAAACAGATAACCCAAACCCATGGAGGAAAAATGACGAATGTGGGATGTCCCCAACCTGACACGAACTACAAATAAGTGTCATGTTCAAGAGCGACATACTGTTGACACAACTGAGAAATGGTTCCATTTCCCCCCCACCATTTCTGGCAAGTATCCCAATTATTTTTGGAAAAAAGCTTGAAGGGGATAGCATATGCTTTTCATATAAGTTATTCCTTCGGACAAATCCATCCTAGTACATTTTATGAGCCTTAGGAAGGAGGAACTCGGTAACGTCATGGTGATGATTTTCGATGTCATTTAGATTTTAAAAAGTCTGACAAAGGAAGAACTCGATTCCTTTTCATGTTTAGAGAGTTTGAAAAGAATCAGAAAAGAAAAATCCAACAGATCCCTTTTCGTAGGTAGTCTCAAAGATCCAAAAAGGTAGAAAACAATATCTGAGAGAACCTCTTAGTCATGATTGGCTAAGGTATTCCTTTTTCATAAATAATCCATCCCAACCTGAAAAAGGGGTAAATGTATACTGGGCAGATGATGTTTCGTAGCCTTTAATGAGTTCAAAACGACAAGAATATGAACAATCTTTTCAATTTTCGAGAGTAAGAAAAGAGTTGAAAGATGACTCCAGGGGGTGATTTTTTTGTGTTGTTAACGAGTCCAAAAAAGTAATAAAATACAACTCATCACTTCCTCATCATCATGTTTAGGACCTATTGATGCACAAGAAACAAACATAAAACCCATTTTTTGAGACAAGGCATTAAAATAATCTAAAAATAATCTTAAAACCTAATTAGGGTTTCGAAAAGGTTATAAAATGACAGAAATAGTAAAAACAAATTACTTTTCACCTTTTCACTTCTTGTGAGCATTTTACCATTTTTAACTGTGATCTTGTGGAGTTGGTAGCAGACAATCCAGTAGGCCAATCGCAAATCTGCTTTTTCCAAGTAAGAGGTCTCAACTTTCCTTGCATTTTAAACTATGTTTCATATCCCGCATTCTTGATTTATGATGGTTTTGGGGGAATTTTGTTAAAGATTGTGTGCAGCAGTCAACGCGGGTTCCCAGGCATAGAGTCGCACTGACCCACCTAAAATTCTAACGGGGAGGTGCTAATTAGCGCTGTTATTTTACAAACTGTAGTGCCAATCACCGTGACCACAAATTATATGAAAATTCTCCTTAGAAGACCGATTAGAATGGTTCCAAAGTTAATCGTGTGACTAATGGAAGCCCCAATGATGGTTTTGCAGGTAATTGAAAGTCAAAATGTTCATTGAATGGAAAGAATGGGAACATGGGGAAGAAGATGAACAAGCCATGGGAAATGTGAGATGGATGGATGCCCTGAGAGATTGTGGGCTCTTGAAATTATTCTTAGCACTGTGCCTACGAGCTCAACTGGAATTAATACAATATTTGATCAGTGTGTGGGACACGGATCAAGAAAGATTTAAGATTCACGGTAAAGAGTTGGAGATAGAAGTCTCCGACATATATTTCATCACTGGATTTTCACGGAGGGGAGTAGCAATGATCATGACAGGTTCCCGGCCCATGGGAGAGAGCATGAGAATGCTAATAGACAGAGTTTTCCCAGGAGCAAAGAAAGGATTGAAGAGTGGGAAAATAGACATCCAGACAATACCTGAATTGGCACTAAAAGTAGTGCTACACACTATAACACGAGCTGCTAGATCTCAAGCCCCTCACGAAGCTACAAAGACATAACTTCAACTTGTCGTGGATTGTATGACTCCAACCATTTTCAACTGGGCGGAAGCCGTAATAGTTAACCTGAAGCACTAGTTGACAAGGTGCAATAATAGAAAGCTAAAACAATTTGGATACAAGTCCATCTTGATATCGTTCATCCTAGTATGGTTTCCAATATTTCAACACCAGGAGGTGGTAGTACCTGCACCACCAGCACGAGAGCCATGGATGGTCCGTTGATGCCTCGATCGGGAGGTAGTCAACATATGTCATGGAAGCCAGAATTATTTGACTGGCTCCACCGACAACTCATCATCGTAGAGGACTGGCCATATACTGACATCGATTTCATGGGTGATTTGTACCTTCCACTCTCAGAAGGAGAGGATTCGGATGAATCATTTGGTAAAAAATCATTTTTTTTATTTCGATGAGTATTATGATTTTTTTGTTTCTATATGTTCTGATTATTTATCTATGCAATGTAGATGTTGGCCCAAAGAGACCTACAGGGATGTCCCCTATAGCATGGAGGGTCCCACGCGATTTCAAGGCAGCCCCTCAAGGTGAGGGAAGCAAGGAAGAGGAAATCACACGCAACTTGGAGGAAATCACAAGTGGGATCCCATATTACGTGAGATTCGAGGATGTTCCTCGTGCATATCAAAGGCACACTACAGGGGTGTCTAATCTGATCCACAGTTTACTGAGGCGGCTTGTGCGTGCAATGACATGCTATCATGAGCATCATGCTGATTAGAGGCCTAGGTTTAATTTCTGCATATTTTTGAGAGACATGATGTCTCGGGATGTAACCAAAACACACATATTTTTTGAACTTATGATGCACATGGATGCAAACAATCGATATATATATATATATATATATATATATATATATATATATATATATATATATATATATATATATATATATATATATATATATGTATTTTCTTGTCTAAATATTATTATGTGATGATGATGCTTTTATAAATTACACAAATGTCTATCTAATACAATATTGGCTACTGCATCAGTTAACACATTCATTCTTCTAGGAATATTCTGATATGTGATATAATCAAAATTCCTTTCCAATAAAAGAACACGCAAATACAACATTAAAATCTAAGGGTTTCTAACAGAGTAATGCCCATTAAGTTGGAGAACGAAAAGCTGAGAGTCTAGGTTCACAATTAATGCACGAATTTCAAGGGAAATGGCCTTGGTTAAGAGTTCAATGACGACACTATATTCAGCGACATTGTTAGTTTTTAGTCCTAGACAAATACCTTGAAGGTCTATCAACTCACCATTAGGATTATAAATCACCCAGGTTGTGCAAGACATATTTCGGGTACTGTGGGAGGCACCATACACGAAACCAACATAGGGAGAGGCAGACATATGCACAGTAAGCAATGAAATAATAAGCAAGAAAAACTTCTTGCAAAGCCTCACCAAGCCAAAAAAATGCAGAAAAATGAAAAAACACACTTATGTACAAAAGGACATGCACGATAAACTCATGCATAGTACTTTTTGAGGTACAATCCATTTATGGGCTGATTCAAAGGATAGCCTTCATAGTCAATTAGCTCATAATCCTCATTCTGCAAAATGCGCTTAACAATATAGGGCCCATGCCACATGGGTTAGAATTTGCTTGCCCCCAGCTTATCATGAGCTTGGTCATACAAGAGGACTAGGTCTCCTTCTACAAAGGTATGAGGGGAAACTTTATGATCAAAATGAGCTGTGATCCGCTCCTTCTGTGCTTCTATGACTAGAGCAACAAAGAAGTGAGTTTCATCAAGCCTCTCCAAATATAGAAGACACTCTTCCTTCGGCGAGGTATTAGGCAGTAATTCAACAACTATTTTGAGAGAAGGGATTTCACATTCAATCAGAAGGGTAGCTTCTAGACCATAAACAAGTTGGAATGAAGTGAATCCAGTTGCATCCTTCATCGAGGTTCGATAGGCCCAGAGAGTTGAAAAAAACATGATATTCTAGTTGGACTTGTGCATCCCAATCGTACGATGAAGCATGGTGACTAGAACTTTGTTCACAGCTTCAACCTGGCCATTTACCTGAGGGTAGTACGGTGTTGAGATGTCATGATGCAAACCCAACTTAGAAGTCAAATCAGCCATCATGTAATGGCAAAAATGAGAGCCATGATCAGTGACAATGGCTTTAGGGACACTAAACCTGGTAATGACATAATTGAACAGAAATTGTGCAGTCGTCTTACCGTCAGCTGTGAGTGTAGGCATTGCTTCAGCCCATTCAGTGAAGTTGTCTACGACTACGATAATATAAGAACGCCCCCCAACCAAGTGAGGGTTACACATCATAAAATAGATGCCCCACTTTGTAAAGGGACCAACGATAATGATAGGATGGAGGTGAGTGGGTGGTGCGCATTTTGCGCTCGTAAATCTAGAAACCGTGACACTTAAGGACATCGACAATGCAATCTTTAAAAATGGTAGGCCGGAAATATCCATCATGAAGGATTTTTTGTGCAGTAGCATATCCAGACATGTGACTGCCACAGACACTAGAATGGCAGTCATTAAGGACTTTTTCAGCCTCCTCGAGGGTTAAACACCGGCAGAGAACAAAATTAGCTCTAATGTGGTATAGAGTATCTTCGACTATGTGATAAGGTTGCGAATGATGAAAGATGTGTCGATGAGCATCCTTCGTCAGCTCGGATTGGAAGGTGGAAGTATGGAGATAGACGATGATATCACCATACCATGGATTGAGGGTGCTAATGAGAAAAAGAGTATTGTCTGGAATGCATCCCTCAGAACCAGAGGGAGCAGAGGTAGATGGTAAAGAGAAAATCAAATTGGAAAAAACTAATGATTTCTTCGATTTGGCAGTAGTGAACTCCAAATTGAACTCTTGGAGGATGACTATCCACTTTGAGTATTTACCCCCCAGCAATTGTCGAGTCAATATATAGGTCACGGGGTTGCACTCAGAAATCACGGTTACTGTGTGAAGTAGAATATAATGGCAAAAACATTGGATGGCTTGAACAACTGCCAATGCCAATTTCTCAACATGTGCGTAATGTGTTTCAATATCGAGAAGATTGCGGCTTAAATAATAAATGATATGCTCGTCACCATCGTCATTTTCCTGGACCAAAACCATGGAAATAGTGCTAAATTCCGCAACTAGGTAGAGGGAATAATTGCGATGATAATTGGGAGGACGCAAAAGAGGACCATTGATAAGAAATGTCTTCAGTTCATCGAAATATTTTTATGCTATCTCATCCCATAGGAATGGGATGCCCTGATTAAGTAATTACATGAATCCTTTAGCTACTTCAGCATAGCTTAGTATAAAACGGCGTAGGAAATTAGCTTTCCCTTGCAGACTCTGCAACTGATGTAAAGAGGAAAGGGAGGGGAGATTGATAATAGCTTCGACCTTAAGGGGGTCGAGATGAATTATGTATTTAGAAATGATAAACCCAAGGAGTCTACTAGAATCGACGTAGAAGACACACTTTTGTGGATTGAGCCGAACGTTATAGCATCTACAACGAAGAAATATTTGATGGAGATGGTCCGGGTGGTATTTACGCTTAGCAGAATGAGTCGGAAGGTCATCCAAGCAAGGTTGAACAAGCACTTAATATCATGGAAAGCGTATGACATTGCTCGTTTAAATGTGGCCCCGACATTCTTAAGACCAAAAGGGAGATTATTGTATGCGAAGGTACCCCACGGACAGATAAATGTGGTCTTGTGTTGATCAACCAGAAGAATATTGATTTGGTTGTAACCAGAAAACCCGTCCATAAGGGAAAATATCTCACTCCTAGCACAATCATTAGTGATCTAGTCGATGAAAGGAGTGGGATAGTTATCCTTAGGACAAGTGTAGTTAATGAGCACATAAATCACATCTATTACCATGGGCTCGTTCCACATGGTCCATTGTATGTTCAAATGCCAAAGATACCGGTTAACCCCAACCAGTTTATGTTCCTACGGGGAAAACTCTATGGTCCGCAAGGACAATCCTCTCAGGGACAACCTTCAATCCAGCAGGGACAACCCTACGGTCCTACTAGTCCACCTTACATTCAACAAGGAGCACCATATGCTCGCTAGGGGAAAACCTATCGATCTTAGAGACAACCTTTGGTGCAATAGAACCAACCTTACATTCAGCAAGGCCCAACTTCTATACAACAAGGTCAACTCTCCTCTGCTCAGCCAGGCCAACTTGGTCTTTAGGGGCAACCTGGCTCGTTTCAACCATCAGGCCAACCTGTACTCCAGGGGAAACATGATGGATCTCAACATCTAGGCCAACCTACACCCCAGGGACAACCTGTCCAACCTCAGTATCCAGGTCAAATTGCACCCTAGGGACAACCCATTCAACCGCAGTATCTGGGTCAACTTGCACCAAAGGGGTAGCCCGTACAGCCTCAGGGCCCACGAGTTTGATTCTCCTTGACCAATCAAATAGCTGTAAGTGAAAGTATATTCTCGTATGCTATCATCATTCACTTGATCTTTGTGCAGGTACACCGACAACATCTCTAACAAACCGTGACGTGTGAAGAAAAAGATCGGAGGATTGTTGTTGCAAGTCACGACAAAAGCACTGGACCGAGGTAGGGTATCTATCCCATTTCATATTTAATTTATAAGCTAGAAATCCAAAAGTCTAGCATGTTCCCTTGTTTCTAGACCCACCATAGGGCTAGAGGGATCGCCTCTATCTGCAGAGGGGATTTACCTACTTAATGCACCCCCGCTCTCCCGGTCGCTTGCCCACTTGACTCGCCCCCACTCTGCCAGTCGCTCACCTGCGTGATTCACCCAATGTGTTCGTCTGTGCTCAACACACCCATCTCACCCATCTCTACCATGCAACCCACACGCCAGTGCCATTTCCTAGTGACATGGTCGTGAAAACTGCTATATTGACTTAGGGGTGGCTGAGAATGGAGCCAAGAAAGTGGCTTGACATCCTCCCCCACTTAGAGCCATTTTTGTCCTAAAAAAACCTAAATTCTGAGCCAAATATGCATGATAATAATAAATATCCATTTTCCACCTCCATAGAGAATCCTCTAGCTCTCATCCACTTTCCTCTAATGCATTATTCCATTGCATGAAGTACTCATTTTTTGTAGCGCTCCCAACTCCTATTGTCCTGAACTCGAAAATTTTCTCCAAGACTAAGTTAGTCTTGTCTCTAATCAAGGTTGGTCCTCTTGGTGGATATTCTCTCTCTGGATGGTCAACATCAAGTCTTCCCTTCTTCAATGAATCACATGCCAAATGCTTGGAACACATGTGACTAGGTAGTTTGACCTAATAGGTAACTTCGCCATTCCCGTGCTTCACTCTGAAGGGCCACTCACACTTCCTTGTCAATGACCTCGAATTCCCCTTGGGAAGTGGAAACTGCTCCTTTGTCATCCTTAGAAAGACCACGTCCCTAAGATCAAAGTGTGTTTCCCTCCAATCCTTATCTACCCATATTTTCATTGTATCAACTGCTTCATTCAAGGGCACTTGTGCCATATCCAAGGACTCCTCCCATGCTATCAAGAATCTCTTTGCATGTAGGCTTATCCCATATCCTTGGGTCGACACAAGGTGTGTTGCAACTGGAATTTTTCCATTAACCAACTCAAACAGACTATACCCTGTCGCTAAAATTTTCTGCAAATTATAGTTGAATTGTGCTTGGTCCAACAACTATGGCCAATTATTTTTGTCGGATCTAACATAGTGCCTTAAGTATCCCTCCAATAATGAGTTGATGTGTTCAATTTTACCATCTATTTGTGGATGGAAACTCAAAAAATGAAACAACTTTGTCTTGACCAATTTTAACAATGTCATCCAAAACTTCCCCGTGAATCTCGGGTCTTTGTCTGACACAATACTCAGAGGCATTCCCCAATACTTCACCACATGCTTAAACAACAAATCCATTGTTTTTTCCTGCTCCACATGACACATTCATTAGAATGAATATGGCATACTTGGAGAATCAATCAACAATCACCAAAATCCCATTATACCCTTGAACTAGTGGAAATTGAGTGATGAAATCCATTAAAGCACTCACCCATGGCCTCTCCAGAATTGGAAAAGGTTGTAAAAACCCTCCCTGTCTTTGGGTGTCTAATTTGTCCTCTTGAAAAATAATGTAAGTGTGCACAAAATCCTCCACCTCTTGTCTCATCCTTTCCCAAAAGTACCCTCTCTCCAATAATTATAAGGTGTGACACTGCCCTAGGTGGCCAAACCAAGGAGAATGTTGGCACTCCTTCTAATTCCATATGTCTTCAATATATAGATTCAGTCATCGTAAAATAAGAGTCTGTCTCAAATTTGAAATTTCCGATTTTGTTCACCCTTCACCTATTACACAATGCTTGTTTCTTGAGCATCCTCCTCAAGGCTCGCACAAATTCTACCTTGCCACTCCTCACTCATAAAAACATGACTACCAATAGGTATTTCTTGATCTCCATGCCCCTCAATGGCTTATAGTTTCACCTTCTTGCTAAGTTCATCCAATACCGCATTGAGTCTACCCAGTCGGTACTCAATGATTATATCAAATTCAACCAAAAAGTCCTGCCAACGTGCTTGCTTCACTAACAGCTTTGAAAAGACAGGAAAAATAAATCATTGCAACATTTTCAGTCTTGACAAAAAATGGTCTCCTAATCAAATAATGTTTCCCTATATGAAAATAATGTATGATTACAATCATCTCCTTATCATGAACTAAATATCATCTCTCTCGATCCTGTAACTTTCAACTCTTATACGTCACCTGTTAGGGCCCTATATTACCTAATGTAGTCCCTAATTGTTGTTAGTGTAGCCCCCTTGTTATTATTGTTGTACCCTTGTAGTCCCCATATTGTTATTATTTTTCCCCATAATATCCCACTATTGCTATTGTTGTGCCCTTACATTATTATTTTTAAGATGACTAGGATTATATTGTGACCCCATAGAATCCTATATACAGAAAGGAGGTTTTTTCATTTGTATCATCTAAGAATAGTTAATTTATGTAATGTAAATAAGGTTTCCCCTAAAAGTGGCTGATTTCTAAGTCGTTGATATCTCTTTTCTTCTATTTTGTGAGCTAGTTTCATAACATTTGATATTAGAGCTTTGGATTCTAGGGTTTCAATGCTTCAAACAGGAAATCGTGGAATTTTCACTATAACTTGTTTTCTACAAAGGTTCTGAAGATAAAAAAACAAACCCATTTGCGCTGAAATATAGAGGAACTTAGTGGAAAAATTCCAAATCTTGGTTCGCAATATTTTCGTAGATATGATCTGTGGAAGTTAGGGTTTTTGCAGGCTCCCAAATTTCATCTCAAAGAGGTGACCTTGGGAAAATCATCATAACTATCTCTCTAAGCTTTAGATTGGAATTCTGTAAATATTTGACAAAATTAAACGGACTATAGTTTCGTGTGTATTGATTGCAGAGCCGAAGGAGGAAACAGTAACATGTGGTAAGCCATACATGTTCGCTCTACTGAACCAGTCCATAATTAGGTCATTGTGGGAGATTGGGCATAAATTTGTCTTGAAGAATCAAAATGAGGTTAGACCTATGGCATTGGAAAGAAGATTAAAAGGGATACTAAAGGACCGAAGATAAAATCCCGGGGATCCTAAATTCCAGAGATACAACAGTTTCAATATCCAACTCCTCAAAAGAAAGAAAAAGTTGTGTATTTTTTTTTTATAATTGCATAAGTCTTGTTTGAAAAATCAGTTTGAAGTGATTCCAGGGGAATATTGAATCATAGATATCAGTATTGGGTTCTAGAATGTCCCCTAAAAATAATTCAACAATCATTAAGCCCTCAAAAGGCTCTATTATGACTTGTGAATACGAAGAAATGCAACATGATATATCAAAATTACAAGACCAAGTGCAACAAATTTCTCTCTTGGAAAGAGTAAAAAAAATGAAATGGAAGCTAAGACGGATGGTTTGAAGAAATACACGGAAGCTAATATGGATGGTTTAAAGAATGGAATGGAAGCTAAGATGGATGGAGTGGAAACTAATATGGATGGCGTGGAAGCTAAGATGGATGGTATAGAAGGCAACATGGAAGATTTGAAGAAAGACATGGAAGGTTTGAACGAAGTTTTGGCAAAGTTGCTACAAGAAAAGCTTCCTAATGGTGAAAAGGTAGTAGAGGAAACTCATGATGATAACAAAAGGAATGCTAATCATGTTTTCATATACTTTAACTTGGATACTACAAATTGAGCAATACTTTGAGCTCCATAATATGAAAAACACACAAAAGGTACACATTGCAACTTTATATTTATAACAAAATCATTTTTTATGGTATCGATTGTTTTGTTCTCATAAAACGTTGGTCATTTGGTCATTTTTTACAGAGGAAATGATAGCACAATATGAGGATACAAAGAGCAACACCTTCTTTAGCCAATTGATAAATCTCAAACAAAAGGGTTCAATGATGGAGCACATTGAGGACTTCCAAAAAATGAATATAAGGGTAAATAGTATTCTAGAGGAACATATGATTGATGTATTCATAGGGACTGTAAAGGATAACATCCAATATGAGGTTCACCTTTGGGAACCTGATACATTGGATAAGGCATTCAGGTTGGCAAGAAAAATTGAAAGAAAAATTATGGTGACAAGGAAGCCTACCAGTCACAACTATAAAGTTGGAAGTGTTTCTACTCCTTGACTTCCACAACCTACAAGGTTGACACCATAACAATTGGAAGAAAAAAGAGAAAAAGGGCTTCGATATAGTTGTGATAGAAGATACGTTGAAGGTCATAAGTGTGCTGAGAAGAAATTATTTTACATATATTGTGAAGAGGAGGAAGAAAATGAACAAGAAACTTCAAAAGAAGAGGATATACACCAAGAACCAACCCTAGAGGAAGAAGAAATGAATCCGACCATATCCTATAATGCATTTGCATGAATTACCACTCCTCAAACTCTCAAGATAGAAGGACATATCAAGAATATGAATTTAATATTTATTATTGATTTGGGCAGTACCCATAATTTTATTCATTGTAAGGTAGCTAAGGAATTGAGTTGCTTCTTATAGCTAGCCCCAAAGTGTCAAGTGATGGTGGAAAATGAAGGAACTATAAATTTCTCTGGAAAGTGCCATAATATCAATCTAAACATGGGGGAATATGTATTGAATAGTCCAATTCTTTTCATTCCAATGGGTGGTGCTAATGTTGTACTAGGACTACAATGGTTACAATATTTGGGGATGGTAGCTTTTAATTTTCAAGAACTTTTCTTGAATTTTTTTCCAATGGAAATGAAGTTAAATTACAGGGTATCGTGGGGAATATGGGAAAGATAATAAGATATAATGTCGTGACAAAGATTCCGAAGAAAGAACAACGGGGCGTAATTACACAATTATGCTCACTAGAAGTTCCAACATCAACATCTATTTCTCAAGATCTCTAATTAAAAGTATTGGAAAATAATTCTTAGGTGTTTCAAACTCCCAAAGGACTCCCACCTATTCGTGATCATGGTCATGCTATTCATTTGATTCGAGGAAGTGTTCTAGATATCCTTATTTCCAAAAGAGAGAAATTAAACGTATGCTTGCAAAAATGATAGAGACTGGTATAATTAAACCTAGTCAAAGTTATTTCTCTACTCCAAAAGTATTGGTGCACAAGAAGGATGGATCATGGTGCATGTGTTCAGATTCCAAGGAGCTCAATAAGCTCACTATTAAAGATAAATTTCTCATTCCTGTGATTGATGAATTATTGGATGAATAACATGGAGCAATTTATTTCACCAAGTTGGATCTTCGTTCAGGATATCATCAAATTAGAATGAAGATTGAAGACATTCTGAAGACAACATTTTGAACTCATGAGGGTCATTATGAATTTTTGGTCATGCCTTTTGGCCTTACCAATGCACCTTCTACATTTCAAGGGTTGATGAATTCCATTTTTAAGCCCTTCCTTAGAAAATTTGTGTTAGTATTTTTTGATGATATAATAATCTACAGTAGGTATTGGAAGGATCATGTTCAACATGTTGACATGATGCTCAAACTATTGGAGGAGAAAAAATTATATGAAAAAACCTCCAAATGTTTCTTTGGAGTACAAGAGGTGGAATATTTGGGTCATATTGTATCTCAGGAGGGTGTTAAGGTATACCCTAAAAAAATTAAAGCCATTAAGGAATGGAAAGTCCCCATAACCATAAATTAGCTGCATGGATTTCTCGGGTTAATAGGGAATTATCGCAGTATTGTTAAGAATTATGGGAGAATATCATCACCTCTAACAACCGTTATTGAAGAAAGATGCATTTTCATGGAATCTTGAAGAAAATAAAGCCTTTAAACATATTAAAGAGGTAATATGCCAAGCACCAGTCTTAGCTACGCCAGACTTCACAAAAACCTTTATTGTGGAAAGTGATGCCTCATGAAATGGAATTGGTGATGTTTTAATGAAAGAAGGAAGACCCATTACTTTTGAAAGTTGTATAATCAAAGGAAAGTATTTACAGAAAGCTATTTATGAGAAGGAAATGTTGGCAATACTACATGCACTAATAAAATGGCAACCTTACCTAATGGGAAGACACTTCAAGGTAAAAATTGATCATGATAGTCTTAAATGCTTTTTGGAACAAATACAATATTCAGAAGAGTAGCAAAAAATAGGTCATAGAGATGTTGGGTTATGACCTTCAAATCATCTACAAAAAGGGGAAGTTAAATGTTGTTGCAGATGCACTTTCAAGAAAGGATGAGGATGTGGAAGCATTGCTTTGTGTCATTTCTATTATCCAACCGGATTGGATAACTGAAGCAAGGGATGAATGGAAGAATGACGAAGAAGTATGGACACTCATTCAAAAGTTTCAAAAATATCCCAGTACATCTGATACATTTAGTTGGAAAAATGATTCCTTATGGTACAAAGATCGTTTATATATTTGTAAGAATTCCCAACTAAAACAAAAGATTCTTTTGGAATTGCACACCTCTCCCTTAGGAGGACAATTGGGATTTTTAAAAACTTACCACATGGTGAAGAAAGAATTTTTTTGGGATGGACTTAAATGTGATATTCAAAAGTTTGTGGCGGAATGTTTGGTTTGCGAGAAAAATAAATTTGAGACAATTAAGCATGGAAAATTTTAGGGGCTAATATTCGTAAGTTGGCTAATTTTCCATGTCTTTTCCAAAAAAAAAGATTCGCCAATTCTCATTTTTTTTACAAATTGATTCACCCAAATTTTATAGTATACAAATATTTTACCCTAAAAATAGCCAAAAAATTATATATAGTAATATAAAATGATTACAAAACTAAATATTTTTACAAAAATAACATCACAAATTTTACAATTCACATATTGGGGACTACTAAGATTCGCCAAGTTTTTAAAATTTAAGATAAACATCCATCCTTAAAATTTTCCCTACAATTAAGACCCTGAGCCTGATACAACCTTTATCCATTCCAAGTCAACGTTGGGAGGAGGTTTCAATGGATTTTATCGCAATTTTACCTAAGTACAAAGGAAGAGTGTCATGATGGTGGTAGTTGATAGACTTACCAAGTATGCACACTTTTGTGCATTATCTCATCCATTTAAAGCGAGTACAGTTGCTACTGCATTTATGGAAATGATTCAAAAGCTACATGGAAACAAAATGATTTCTGCAAGTGATAGAGATCCCATTTTCACTGGAAATTTTGGGACAAAATTATTTTCTTGTCTGGTTACTCAACTAGCTCATAGCTCATCTTATCATCCTCAATCTGATGGTAAAACTGAGATAGTGAACAAATGTTTGAAAGGATATCTTTGTTTCTTTGTATCTGATAAACAAACACAATGGGTCAATTGGTTACCTATAGCTGAATGGTGGTATAAAACTTCCTTCCACACTGTAGCAAAAATGACCCCATTTATGGCAATTTATGGATATCATCCACCGTCCATCACATCATCTTCAAGAGAAAAATCTAAGGTTCAAGCAGTGGAATATCACATCGAGCATCAACAAAAAATTCTCCAACTCTTAAAGGATAACCTAAATTTGGCACATAATCGAATGAAACAACAGGTAGACCAACATCCCAGCGAGAGAATTTTTGATGTAGGTGACTGGTTCTTTTTATGGCTACAACCATACAAAAAAATGTCTCTCAAGCAAGCTAAGAAGGATAATAAATTATCGCCAAAGTACTATGGTCCTTACAAGGTGTTGCAAAATATTGGTACTATGGCATAAAAATTGGAGCTCCCTACATCTTCCTGAATACATCTAGTTTTCCATGTTTCATGCTTAAAGAAGGTTATAAGTGACAAAATTTCGGTTCAAAAAATATTTCCAGAACTTGATGAGGAAGGAAAAATCATATTGGCACCTAAAGCAGTCACGAAAAAAAGAACTCGACAGCTACGAAATTGGTCAATTTCAGAGTATCTCATCAAGTGGAAGAACTTACCCACTAAATATTCCACATGAGAGGAAAATAATTTTATACAAAAACCTTTAGAACTACTCAAGTGTTGAGGACAAGAGTTTTTTTAAGGAGAGGGAAATGTTAGGGCCCTATATTACTAGTGTAGTCCCTTATTTTTGTTAGTGTAACCCCTTATTTTTATTGTTGTAACCCTGTAGTCCCCATATTTTTATTATTGTTCCCCATAATAGCCCACTATTGTTATTGTTGTGCCCTTACACTATTATTGTTAGGCCAGCTAGGATTATATTGTGACCCCATGGAATTCTATATATATAGAAAGGAGGTTTTTTCATTTTTACATCTAAGAATTGTTCGTTTATGTGATGTAAAGGAGGCTTCCCCCTCGATGTGGCTAATTTATAAGTCATCGATATCTCTTTTCTTCTATTTTGTGAGTTGGTTGCATTACACCATTGGATGTCCGTCCTGCATAAGAAATCCTCCAAATGAAAAATCATAGGCATCTGTGTTCGCCTCAAATGGTCGCTCAAATTCATGCAACTTCAATATATGTGTAGTCACCATTCTTTTCTTTAATTCTTCAAATTATTCTCATTATTTCTCAGTCCACTTCCATGGTTTTTCCTTTTTCATCTAACCGGTTAATGACATAGTGATCTTGGAATAACCGTCTATGAACTTTCATTGATAATTTTCCATCTCTAAGAAAAATCTCACACTATGGACATCTCTCGATTCCTCCCAATCCTCAGTTACACGAACCTTCTCAGGTTCCATTTGTATGCACCCTTAGCCTATACAGTTTCCAAGGAATGGTATTTCAGATTGAGCGAACATGCACTTCATTTTTTTCATGAATAATTTATTCTTCCTCAGCACCTCAAAAACCAATGCCAAGTGCCTCTTATGATCCTCTATGTTGTCACTATAGACCAAGATAGGCACATGACCATCAGCCGATCCAAATATGGTTGAAAAAAATTGTTCATCAAGGTAAAAAATGTGGCAGGGGCGTTACACAAACCAAAAGGCATGACAAGGAATTCAAAGCTACCATACCTTGTGACAATATGAGTCTTCTTTTCATCTCCCTTTTCTTTGCGTACCTAAAAGTATCTATGCCTTAAATCGAGCTTGGAAAACACTATAGCTTTTGCAAGCTTGTCAAAATAGTTTGTCATGAGTGGAAGGGGATACTTGTTCTTTATAGTTTTCTTGTTCAACACACGATAATCACAATACATCCTTAAATCATTTGTGTATTTTTTCTTTTGAAACAACACATGGGCACCATATGAATACCATTAGGGTCATATGAAGCCTACATTAGTTAAATCCTTTAACTACACTTCAAATCTTCCAACTCTAGCTCGGATAATGGATATGGAGCTTTTGTTGATGTTTGGTTCCCCAACTCTAGCCCGACATGATGGTCCACGACCCTTCTCGGTGGAAGTACTTTCGACAATTCTTCTAGCATCAAATCTGCATACTCAACCAACATCTCAGAAGTCTCAATTGGAATGGGTATCTTCTCCAATATTATTCATGATGACCATATATGACTCCCACATCTGATTGCTTTGTTATCTTACTCATACTTAATGCAGAAACATGTTTCACCATATATTTCCCTAGCCACTGATGGGTAGGAACTCTCTAAGTGTGCTCGTCACCAATCAAAGCCAATTCATCATTGAAAGGAATTACCATGAATTTATTTCCCTTCAAGAAATCTTACCCCAAAATAAAGTCAAAGTTTCTCATCTCCAATATTGTGAAATCCTTTCCAACCTGTAATACAGATCGACACATCACTAGCCAATCCAAAAACTCCCTACCTTGAGTTCATTGCCTTGACCTCCACTCATTTGGAGGTTAACTGCAACCCAACACTTTTTTCAAGACTTGTCTAAATTTTTTTATGTATGGCACCCATGTCCACAAGTGCTTGGATGGTCCTCCCATGGATCCAAGTCCACAAAACATAACCCATGCAACCAACACGTATTCCCATTAAAAATTCTAGCTTGCATAAAAGTCTCTTTTGCATCTATGAATTCGGCTCTGATACCATTTGTCACGGCTCTGGAGCGTCCCAGACGCTTGGGATGCATGAGACCGATAAGTCTCATCGTCTAGTTAAGAACACCAACAACTTGAATGTCCGGACTACACCTTATATCCATCGAAAATTAACTTAATATTAAGTGTTCTTGTGTTAAATTAACATTATGTGTTTATGTGTGGAAACTATAAACCCCAAATTTCATATGAAGAAATAAAAGTGATCCAAAACAATACACAACAATAAAATTCGGAGGGGGAACTCCCTAAAATTCCCCTAATAATATATATATATATATATATATATATATATATATATATATATATATATATATATATATATATATATATATTATTAGGGGAACAATCGAACTGCATATAAACGACCCAAACGGAATAACCATCCCGCCTGCCGATGGGGTGCATGCCCTGTGCACTCTCTTATCCTTATTCGTTGTCCTTCTTGTTTTCTCCCCAAACCGTAGGTCTGAAATAATTCAGAATTATCTTGTTCAATAGTTGAATGCCCTGTCTCCAACTGGGCATGTTCTATTTATGTGGTTCATTTCCTTGGCATATGGTTGGGCCGACATGCTCATATGCAAGTCGAAGCCCTTCATTTATGCCTAAAAAACATGACTTGTATGCATATTGTAATATTCCCAAATGGGGAAAGCAGCAATATAACACACAATAATGGAAATAGCAGCAAATGTCAACACATTACACATGTGCCAAATTATAGATCCATGTTATTAATTATAATTACGACAAATGTATACAATATATTGGAGAACAAACCCCTCAATCTAGGCAAGAGAAGCCTCCATCAACCAAAAGCACCAATACATGAGATGTAGTTGCTACACAAAATTTCTAAAGCTCATACAACGCAGTTTTAATGGCTAATACTGCAGCTAGAAAATGTAAATGAATGGATCTAATAATAAAATGCTCATACAAGGCAAAAAATGGAGATCTTTACTCCCATACACATTTCCTAGACAACCCAGGAAGGGTTTCTAGAAAAACACAAAATACAAATGGGAAATCTAAAGCCCTACGGATGAAGAATCACTGCAATTGAAGCACAAAGAGGAGGTGGCTGAAACTGATGTAGATCTGAATGGCACTCCTCTAATAGACTCTCTTAATGAAGGGATGATCCCTTCAATGGAAATAAAACACTCCAAAAGGAGCACTGAACTCACCCTTGCAACAGATCTCAAAAATAGTGCAGTCATGGACTGGAACTACACTGTAGGTGATGATGAAGACTTGGCTTGATGCAGAAATATGAAATGAAGCCTAGGGACATTCCTTACTAATCCTATAATGGAAAGAAACCTTCCCCCATCGAAACACAAGCTCAGAAATGGTCCAATGAAACCCTCGACTGCTACATCCTGCAACTCAACACATATCTAAATAGAATCTGCAATGTAGAAAAAATCTATAGCTTGGAAAAATGTCAGAATGTGGAACTAATGCTCAATCAAATTCTCTTGAATAGGCACTTGAAGTCCCTTGAGGATGAAGGTGTGGTTTCCGCTCGGAAACACCTTGGTGCTAAACAACATTGCAATCTTCGCTAAACAAATGAAGAGAGCTAATAGTCATAAAAAACCACAATCAAATAATAATCTCAAACATGATCATAATGGCTGCCATCCCCTTCCTTATATTCTTGGGGAGCTTCCTCACCCTTGGCCCCACTCATGAAAGGCACTACTTCCATGCAAAGGATCTCCCTCCAAAATTGTGATGTCCCTCATTGAATGTCCACTACTTCCATACCAACGTTGTTTATTTGGTCAAAGTTGACCTAGTCCACATGCTTCATCCATTTTTCACACATAGGGGAGCTTTATTCATCTCTTTTGATTCCCTCCATTCACATTTGGAGTGGTTTTATTCCTACTAAGGGGATTTATGGGTCTCCCTACACTCTTATTCTTCTAATTAAGAAGAAAAATAAAAAATTAATATTCCAATTAGTTGCATGATAATTTAGGAATATTACAATCCTCCCCTCCCAAATGTTTCTTGTCCTTAAGAAACTGCAAGGATATAACTGAAAGATATAGGGAACATTTATTCACATGTGAAGCTCCAATCTCCAAGCTATCATCCATATAAATGAATCACCCTCCAGAATGGTAATTCATAGAAAAAATCCTCCCACATGCTCATGAGAGGCTTAACCCAAATGCTCATGTTACCCAAATGGATCATCCCCTAAGGAAACAAGAGGTCCAATGTAGCAATCATGGATTGTCCAAATTTCTCCCTAAATTATGGAACATAAGAAATGTGGAGAATCTCATCTCTAATAGGAACATCCAATCCATGTGTCCCATCTCCAATAATTCCCACAAAAATGATAAAGACATCATCAACATATGTGATCATAATCAGAGTCATGCTAGCTGCCATGTGTAGTACTTGAGAAGGAAAATGTTCCCTCAAGTGCAACCAACACAATTTTACTCCTAACTGCAACATAATGTGGCATGATGAGTGGTTTCCCAACCACTTTCTTGCTGCCCCAATCTTCTCACATGCTTGGAGAAGGTGTATGATGTATGGTGAAAATTGAGCACACATTGAATAAGATATCATCTCCCCAAGATATCCTAGGGTGTGGCCATCATCAATACTGCTTATGGCCTCAAGTAGACCATGAAGTCTAGAAGGAAGAGTGACCCCTCTTAGAGAAATTTCCTGCACATGAATGGTAAGGAAATGAAAATATATAGTAAATGAATCATGCTGTACATAAATAAAATTTTTACCATGTACTTGGTTCAAGCTAGTAAGGTGGCTCATATATGGGCCTCGTCTCACTCCCAACGAGAAAGGAAGTGGTTGTGATAACTCTTCCAAAGAGTTATGTCTCTCCTTATCCTCCAAACAATCCATGCATCTCCTCATATGATGGCTCATCTCCTCTTTGAAGCCTTCCCAAATGAATCTGTCCAGGATGGTATGCTCTTATAAAACTAACGAGTTTGGAGAGAAAACCCTCATATGCTGCATCTAGTAGTTTCTCCTTGAGCTTAGAAGCTCTAGTCAACAAGATTTTACTCTGAAAATAGATGACCCCATATCTCACTACATATCTCCCATCTGATAACTGGCCATCAAGCACTCTGCATGAAAGGAGATCCTTGGAGTATTCCACTAACAACTAGGATCTCCAATAAGGGTCAATACTCAATAATGATAATGCTGTTGATCTATCATGTAAAGCACCTGTCATGTTGCTGCTCTCTTATTTGACATCTCCCATACCAAATTCATACATCAAAATGCTGCAATCTTGCCTCTGCTACTCCTCCTCCAGCTGCTCATGTTCTAGTGAAGGTGGAAGTTTTTGGAGGCTAGCATTCCATTCGAAGCTATCACCTATCAAAAAATTTCTGATTTTTGCCAATGCAAGCATGAGTGGCCACCAACCTCTACCGAATATGGAAGATTCTTGCCAATGTGGAAGTATCTTCTGATTCTCCAAAGCCATGGAGTGGTCTCCTTGCACCAGGATGGTGCCATCCATCCTTGAAACCTCTTCTCTCAGCGCAAGATGTTTGGTGAGAGTGGGTAATAGTAATATTGGGAGAATGTCTCCCTCCTCCTTAAGCCTACCCCAAAATATCTACGTTGTGTCAAGTCCTCCCAAGGTTTTCAATCCTTCGGGATCAATGAGTGGTGCAACCAGATGTGAAGCATCTCCCATCAACTCTTGATCTAGTGGTCTCCCAGGTGGAATGCCTCGATATAATGAGACATCAATATCAAGAGTAAACTACATATATGAGTGGACTGCTTTGTCCTTTCTCTCACTGCGCAAATCAGTCTACCTCTTTTGTGCTTTAACCTCATGAGATATATAGGGGTGTGTGCTCCTAATCACCTGATGCTGGCTATCCTTTGTATCTTCTCCTTTCATTTGAAAGGTCTCACAATCTAATAATGGAACATGCTGCTCATGGATTGTGCCTTGATCTCCACAGATGAGATTCTTTGGGGCTTCTTGCAAGGGTACAAGAATTCCTCTCATTGGAGCAATTGCTCCATCTTCCTCTCCATGAGTTACTAGATCTAATCTTGATGTGACAACGTTGTTACCTCTTGCCTACTCTTCCCCTTCAACATGAATGGAGGTTACCTCATCATCATTAAGAGGCTCTTTGTTTTGATCCTCTTTTGAGAAAGAGATCTCCATGTCTTCCTTTTGAGAAGAGAGCTCTTCTTGAAGTGGGGATCTTGCCTCTAGCAAGGTGTTTTGCAAGTTTTTACCCCCCTCAATAGCATTCTTGAATGGATTTGGGTTTATGGATCCTTTCACCTCATGCAAAGGTTTTGTTTGTTTAGGCTTGGCTAGCTCAACCAAGGATGTTTCAGAATGTTTTAAATCAAATATTTTCACTAACCTCCTAGTGAACTTTTCATAAGTAGATACATTTACATGATTCAAGGCAGAAGTTTCATAAAACCACCAGGCATAATCCTTACCTTTAAGATGCAGCACTACTACTCGAATGGCTTCATATTCTGAAACTTGGTGCTGCTACAAATAGGTGTCTAGCACCTTCACCCAAGCCCTAGATGTACATTTAGGTGACCCATCAAAAGTAGGCATAAATAATCTACCCAAGTCATGTTGCTTGCACCTCTTGCTTCTATTGTGATTGCTCTGTCATCTATTCTCCTTGATATTGCAAAACCCTTGGAAGTTTATATGATCTATTAACCTCTGAGATTGAGATTCATACTCTTGAAGATAATCACCAAGATTCTCCTCCTTTGGTACATCTCCTTCCTCCATCTCTCTTGCTATGAACATAGGCATGGTAGAGCAGTGTAGATCTGATTGTGTGGCTGAATTATCAAACCCATAATATGAAGAATTGGAGCTTTATTCATGTCAAAATATTTTTGAAGGATATTTGTGTCTTTCCCTCCTCATTCCCTTGATTTCTCTATTAAGATCATGCATAGTTTGGAGAAAAAGTTTTGAAAACTTCTTTCCCTCCATTTCTCCAAATAATGGAGTCTTGCCTTTGTCTCTTCTATGAGTCTTCTCCTTTCTGTGAGAAGCTTCTTTTTCTTTTGATAAAATAGATGCAATGTCTTCACAAGCTTAGCCAAGATTATGCTCTGATACCACTGTAATATTCCCAAATGGGGAAAGCATCAATATATTACATAATAATGGAAATAACAAAAAATGTCAACACATTACACATGAGCCAAATGATAGATCCATGTTATTAATTATAACTGCAACAAATGTATACAATATATTGGAGAAAAAATCCCTCAAGCTAGGCAAGAGAAGCCTCCATCAACCAAAAGCCCCAATACATGAGATGCAGTTGCTACACAAAATGTATAAAGCTCAAACAACGTAGTTTTAATGGCTAATACTGCAACTGGAGAATGTAAATTAATGGATCTGATAATACAATGCTCATACAAGGCCAAAAATGGAGATCTATGCTCCCATACACATTTCCTAGATAACCCAGGATGGTTTTCTGAAAATACACAAAATACAAATGGGGAATCTAAAGCCCTAGGGCTGAAGAATCACTACAATTGAAGCACAAAGAGGAGGTGGTTGAAACTGATGTATATCTGAATGACACTACTCCAATAGACTCTCTCAATGAAGGGCTAATCCCTTCAATGGAAAGTAAAGACTCTAAATGGAGCATTGAACTCACCCCTGCAACAGTTCTCTAAAATAACGCAGTCATGGATTGGAACTGCGTTGAAGGTGAAGATGAAGACTTGGCATGATGCCAAAATATGAAATGAATCACAGGGGCCTTCCTTACTAATCCTCCAATGGAAAGAAACCTCCCCCCACTGAAACAGAAGCTCAGAAATGGTCCAATGAAACCCTCCACTACTACACCCTGCAACTCAGCACATATCTAAACAGGATCTGCGCTGTAGAATAAAGCTTTAGCTTGGAAAAATGCCAAAATGTGGAAATAATTCTCAATTAACTTCTCCCGAGTAGGCACTCGAAGTCCCCCGAGGATGAAGGTGGGATTTCCGCTTGGAAACAACCTTGTGCTAAACAACACAACAATCTTAACTAAACAGTTGAAGAGAGCCAATTCATAACAGACCACAATCAAATAATAATCTCAAACATGATCACAATGGCTTCCATCCCCTTCATTATATTCTTGGTGAGCTTCCTCATCCTTGGCCCCACTCATTAAAGGCACTACTTCCATGCAAAGGATCTCCCTCCAAAACTACATTGTCCCTCATTTAATGTCCACTACTTCCATACCAGTGTTGTTGATTTGGTCAAAGTTGACCCAATCCACATGCTTCATTCCTTGTTCACACATAGGGGGGATTTATCGAGCTCTTTTGATGCCATCCATTCGCATTTGGAGTGGTTTTATTCCCACTAAGGAGATTTATGGGTCTCTCTACCCTCTTATTCTTCTAATTAAGAAGAAAAATCAAAATTTAATATTCCAATTAGCTGCATGCTAATTTAGGAATATTACACATATCATGTAGCGCTTCATCCCAAAGTGTTGTGAAATTCACGCAACCCCTGGGTATGTGGTCCCAACGCCCATGTTATCGCACACCCTACGGGTGCGACATCACCCAAATCGATCGACGTCCACTTATACACTTGCCCGCATGCTCGACCATGATTTCCTGCTCGCTTGCTCGCCTTGTTAGTGTCAGTATATCATTGATAGTATAATTGTCATTTAGTTTTTTTCCTAGAAGTCACAAGACAAAATTTGTTCTTTTCAAACAAGTTTTCAAAATAAATTTTGGTCACTAAAAGATTTCAGGTCTGATTTTTTGCTCCCTCATCTAATCCATAGTTGTCATCACTTTCAAGGTCATATCATTTCAAGTGTCAAAGGAAAAATATGTTAAGGTCATAATAGTTTATAGAAGGGAAAGCCAATTTTATTTCATTCATGCTTACCCTTTTTTGTATATAAAAAATCTTTTACCCTTTCATTTTTCCTAAAACCCAAAGCTAAGTGCTTAAATCCATTAAAAACCCTTTAAATCCATTTTATATTATGCTTTCAGGACTTTATAGCAGCTCCTCCCCTCACAAAACAACCTTATCACATATCTTTTGATATTACCGCAGCTCCGCCCACTCCACAATAAACCTTTTAAATATATCATATATTATATATGATATCACTTACCACACTTAAATTTATTGTGGACCCCTTACCTTTTCGCAATCAGTATATCGCAAAAATCCTTGACTGCTTCACTTGCCACTTCATAAATTTCCCGATGCGATAATGGTAGGACCCATAATTCCCTTTGATATGCTTCGTAGCTTTCAAATCACTTAAAAAACCCTTTCTCTTATGTTTTAGGTGCTTTATGATATTTCTTTACTTAACACATTTCCTTTTTCCACTTTAAAAACCTTTAAAATGGGACCTACTCCATCGCAAATCGCAAATTTGCATTACTTCCACTTACTTCCGCCTTCCCATTTCCCCTATTGTGATATTTAAGTGGGAATTTTCCCTGCCACGTCACCTTCCATATCACATATCACAATTTCTATTGTCATCTATTGATGTTACCTACCCTATTTCCTTACTCCCTGAAATGCAATAAGTGTTCCTGTCCCCAAAATGAGATATAACCTCCGGTCCCCGAAATGCGATAAGTCCCGAAAGCCCTGAAATGTGATAAGTCTACATTTCCAAAATGCGATGAAGTTTGACCACTGATATGCGATAATATTGACTCCCCGATTTGAGATATCGCAAATCACAAAACACAAAGTCCATTTTCTCCTCTAACACCCTCTTCTTCTGATTGCAATATATAAAAGGTTTTTCCTCTTGCTGGCCCCACATCAACGTGTCTCCTTCACTGATCTTCCCACTTCACTCCATTTCTCTAAAAAATCATTAATTAATTAAAAAAAATCCTTCACACCTCCAATCCTTCCATTAAACTTATAATTTACATGAGTTTCTTATTTTAAAAACTAAAGTATAACTACAAAAGAAAACCCTATCGAGTCCAATAAAGCCAAAGGAATGGAACAACGGCAAATTTTTCTCTGGGACAACAGTTCATATCTCCAAAGGACCTGCGCTACCATTACTCCTCAATACATCAGCACATTTCCAAAAGCAGCACATGCAGAATTCAAAGGGTCGTTTACAGGTTTTTTTAGTCGACATGGTTTTAAAGGGTTTGACACCTATCAGCAAATAACATCACCTCCTCAAATCTCGAAGACATTATGTTAATGTGATTAATTCTACTAGAGTACTGATAAGTTTTAGATTCCTAAAAATAGCATAACCTCTACTTTTTCTCCTTCTATTCTATTTTTTGTTAGCAAAGCTGTTGTGAGAGGAATCCAAAGGTCTAGCCTTGCTAGAAGAATCATTGTAAAATCTATAAATAAACAAAAAATAGATAGAGAAGGGGTTGGTAAGTGGTTGGTTGATAGTTGTTAGATAGTGGAGTTTAAGACTCTGATATCACAGTGGAGCTATTGTAAATATTTTTAATGAAATCAAGGATGTTGTAGCAAATATTCTGAGATTCCTGTGGTATTACTCTTAAGCATTGTTTTCCTCTCTGTTGCTCCATTTCCATTACAGTTTCTGTATGTTAATATTATTAGTTTTATAAACAAATATCATTATTTCTATGCTATGTTTATTAAGATTTTTATAAGTTTTTCTTTCTTGTGATGAATGAATTCAGTAAAATTCTCATTCAGACCCCTCCCTTTTTATACCACTATACACAATGAAAATTTAAGTATGCTAAAATAGTTTACCTACCTAGCCTCACTCTATTATTTAGCATCCCAGTTACCAAACAAATTACTCATTTCTAGCTTATATATATATATATATATATATATATATATATATATATATATATATATATATATATATATATAACCTAAAATCCTATGGTACTCAACCATTCATTGATTATTTAAAAGTGACAGAGAGAGAGCCCTCTCTAGTCTAGGTAGGGCTAGCTGCATGGCTAAAATTTGGTTTTTGGTTACCTTGCTCCACTCCTTTCTCAGCCTTGGGAAGTTGGGGAGAGTGCTAAAATTTCTGGCACTGTTGCCAGGGAGCGATTGCTAGACATTCCCTGGGAAAGAATGGCAAAAATTAGCTCTTATTACTAATGGTGAAAAATGGTCAGACATAAGAAGGTTGAATCATTCACTCGACGACTCCAGTGGTAAAGAATCCAAAAGTTCAGAGTGTTCATGGCAACTCCACTTCTCAAAGATCAATAAATTGAAAAAATTCTTAGTGAATTCAATTTTTTCAAAATGGGTTCAATTGCAAGAATAAATGCCAGGTATGATGCTATGGACCGGTCTCATATCCCTCACTTTCCAAATCCTATGCATCATGTTGATTGGTTATCTTATCTTCCCATGTTCAAAGATAAAAAGAAATATGATGCTGCCTTGCATTTGATCAAGTTTCATATGCATATACATAGACTCAAAGTTAAGTTTCATGAGGATTTCTTAATGAAGATATTTATGGCTACTCTGGAAGACAAAGCATGAACTTGGTATGAATGGTTGAAACCAGCTAGCTTATGTTCTTTAAAGGATTTTCATTTAGTATTTTTTGAAAATTATAAAGAGAATTATCCATCTTTGTTGCTGCTACAATTTTTTTGTGACTATTTTGAGGGTTTCATTTAGCATCTTGAAAGTATTGACGAGGATCTAGAATTTATGGATTATGATATCATATAAGCCCTTCATGATTTCATTTCCCAACAAGAATAAAAAATTTCCTCTTTGGATCAAAAAGACTGCAATAAAAAAAGAGAAATGCAAATTTCAGTTTCTGAAAATGAAAATCAGCAAGCAAATGACAATTTCTATCAAAATCAATTTTCTCCTTTGTTTGAAGATGAGATAGATCAACTCTTGAACAACCATGTTATAGCCTAAGAAAATTTAGGTTTGCAGTGTTCACACAAGCAAGAATGTGTGAGTCAATATTCTTCCATTATTGAAAATGAAAATATGAATGTAAATGATGACAGTCAAGAGATTGATGAAAATATACAGGAATCTTTTATGATTAAACCAATTTGTGAAGATGATTTCATGCAAGAATATCAACCAACAAGCACTATTTTATTTCATAAAGACGATAGGGTTGTCATGTTTAATAATCTTGAAGAATGTTTGTTCAAGGAAGATTTAGAATATGAATTGGAGGAGTATGAATCCAATAAAAATAGTATGCCAGAGATAGAATCAGAGTTGCTCATGCTTGAAGAATTGAAAAATAACATTAAAAAGGCATAAAGTCATACTTCCTTATGCCTTCATATGGAACAACAACCAAGTATTATTTCAAATAAAAAAGAAGGAAGTACTTGTATTTTTGTTGTTGGATTTCAAGACAAGGTAAAATTTCAAATTGAAGAACATTATGTTGATTTGTTAGAATCAATAGGGAAGATGAATTTTCTTGTATTTATGCATCATGAGCATATCTTAAATGGACACTTGGAGTGCCCTATCTTTTTTCTTTTTGCCTGCTCAAGGAAAGTGTGAGAAAGACTCAAGTAGTCGTCTACTGGATTGGTTACACTAGAAGGATCATATCATATGATTGTATATATATCTTCAGTACACATATGGTTATAATCAGGATTTTAAGCCCGAGGTGAAGGCCCTAAGATCTTGATGATCTGCTACCATCAATAAGTTTGTCAATTTTTTTCAGTGAAAGTTAGTTGTTAGAGTCAAGTAAGTTTTTTTTGAGTCATTTAATGTCCAGTTTTGACTCCATTGCCCAGGATAAGGCTACTTGGTCTACGGTGTTCATGACACCTTGATGCAAGAGCATTAGGCTCAAGAAGATACTTTGTATATAAATAAACATAAGGGGGGTCTCATGTTTTTGGTTCCCTATGTAATTATTCATATTTGAGTGATTTTTACTTAATTGTGAAGAAAATTGTAACTGCCCTCGAATGATTAGTGGGCATATGAAGAGATAGTAAGTTTCAGTTATCTAGGGATTAGGCTAAATTTAGAACTGTAGGAGTTCAAGAGTTTTTTCGAGTCACTAAAGAATCTGAATCGATTCTTTAGTAGTTTTTGTATAAGAATAAGCCTAAAAGGCATAATAGGCAGTCCTACAGACCTGCATCAAGCTGCATAGAGATAGAGAGCCGGAGAGGCAGAGTAGGAGAATAGAAGGCCATCAGATTGAAGATCTGGCCAACTAGAAGTTTGTAAGTAATGTCACTGTATAAATGAAGAATTGTTTCAGTATTGCATACGCATTTTTTGATTTAAATTCTTGTGTGAATGGGCTTGAAATTCATAAGCGAGAGTATAAGAATGTGTAATTAGACTCTGTAATTTGAGGGCTTGATGATGCTCTGTATTTGATGACGAAATTGATGTCAATTAACGAGATGACTAACCTCGAGCTTGTGGTTTCAAGTTAAATGTATGGAGGGTTGTGTGTTCCCTTGGAGAAACAAAGAGATATTATAGTCATCGACCACTGTAGGGGTCAATGAAGTAGAGTGGAATTGAGTCTGATATAGTGTTCGCTATCCGAAGATATACTGTGTGTTGATTGACCAAGATTTAGAAATCGTGCTCGGGTTTTTTTTTAAGGAACTAACCATAGGCACTAGACATGAACTAATCCATACGCAGATGAATGCAAGGGTTATTAAGCTTGTTTGAACACCAACTGAAGCCTGCGTAAGATGAAATAAAACTGAATTTGATGGCGCAGTTTGAATGAAGGAAGGAACCTTGAATGGAGTAACGGAACTGTGAGTTCGTGTGAACAGTAAACGTGGTTTCATCCCACAATACTAGTAGTATCGTGCGGTGCCTTAGGTGGTAAGTGGATTTATGAAAAAAAATGTGATTCCATTAGTTGTTGGACGTGTGGAAAAGGAGGTAAGGCAGAAACCACTCTTGTCGTGTTTTTTTTGAGCATTAAACCTCTGTGAGAAAAAAAACGCGATATTTGTTTATGGTTGTCGGATCACCCAAAGCAACGCGATAATTTATCCACCGTTGGATGTGGAAGGTACGTTATCACTGGGGCCCAACTCTAATATATGTTGATTGTTGCTATTCTAAGTAAGGTTTGTGGTTTATATGAATTACCATAACAAAAGGGTCATCGTGGAGGCGTAATGCATTATGTATAAGGTGCGTTGATTCGCCACAGGGTTATATTGTAATTTGGGTCTTGGACAAAGCATATAGTGTGCCTCCAGTGTCGTATTAAGTAGAAGGCAAGGATTGTGTATTGGGTTTGATTATAACCCAAAGAATGGGGTTAGTGAAGGAGCTTCAGAATGTGAACAAAGCATGGGTGGGGTTATTATTAAAAGAGTATCTTATATGCTTTGAGGGTTTATAATAAGGTTTTCTTCCACATAAGAGAATAGAATATAGGCTATGGAAATGTGTGGTTTCATAACCGTAAGAGGATTTTGAAATTAATATCTCAAATCTTAGAATTGAGATATTAAAACTTCCAGCTAGATTTCAGTTAAATTTCCAGTCCAGAAGATAGAACATTGTGAGGTTGCCCAGATTGCTTGGGATTTATTTGGGTTAAATTTAGGAGGCAATTATATGCACACACAGGATAGAAGAAATGTGGGTTAAGTGGGGTAGCCCCAGCATCAAGTGGTATCAGAGCTGGAATAGCTCTTTGAAATTTAATTTTTGAAATGCACATGTAATGAAACTGTGAGGAAGTTTGATGTTTAAATATGTTTAACAGAATTTACAGATTTGAAGAATTATGTAGTGAAGGTATTCATATTTTCAGAATCTGAAGTTGACGAAAAAATATTTTGAAGATTGTAGTAGATAGAGATGCAGTGCAGGTGAAAGAAGAAGAAAGATCATTCAGGGATCTTGGGAGGTGAGTTGATGAGCCTTATTTGACTCTAGTTTGAAGGATTTGTTTGCAGAATGCAGAGTGCAAACAATTGAGGAATCTCAGCAGAATCAGATCACAGCTTTGAGAGCAGTGATGAAAGAGTCCAGCAAGGGATTCTGAGTGAAGAAGAAAGTGTGGCAGAACCTGGAGGATTCCCAACTGAGGTTGGATGAAAGAAGAACAGATGTGTTCTTGAAAAGTTGCAGGGTGAAGCCTAGAGGGAGCAGAAGAGAGTGCTCAGAAGGTTCCAGCAGAAGGGGACCAGTACTTGCCAAAATCCAGATCTTGAGGAAGGGATTGGTGAGGTAAGTTGCAGCAAGAGAGCTTGTTGTTGTAGAGGCTTAGTGCAACTTGTGAGTAAAGAACTCACGGAGGAGAAAATGGCTATTGATATCCATAACAGAGATTCCAGAGGTTCTGAGAGAGGCCACAAAAGAAGAGTGAGGGAAGATGCCAAAGCAAATGGCATGAGGAAGAAAATCACTGATGAAGAATATTTGAAAGAGGTAGTTGAGATCTGCTAGCATTTCATCAGATTGGAACTGATGATAAAGGAAATCCAGAGGGTTGGTTGGCTCATGAAGAAGAAGGTAAAGTGGTGGAGGCTATAGATGAAGAGAGAGAAAATGATAAATGCTCAGCTGAAGGAGGAAATACTCAGAATGATTGAGTATCTGGAGAAGGACTTGAAGACTGAAACTTCAAGTGAGACCAAGAGGTCAAATGGCCTTACATCTGACAAATTTTATATGTTTGCAGGAAGAAAATGTGGGAAGAAACAAAATGCTGATGTTGTCACTAAGGAGGAAAATGAGGCAGCTATATGTTTTGGAAATTTCCATGTACAATTAGAGAAAGGTTCTGCTTTCCAAGATATTGGAAGCAGAGGAGATTTAAATTGTGATGATGGCCAGAAGCTAGAAGTTGGACAGCTTGAAGATACTGAAGAGAATACCATTGAAGAATATCTGAAGTGTATAGAAGACTTGGAACAAAAAGAAGATTTGATGATTGAGTCATCAAATGAGACCATGAGGTCTTATGTTTTTACAACTGGAAAGTTGTGTATGAATGCAGGAATTGATGAATAAAGTTCGTATGATGAAACTATTGTGAATGAAGCTGATTGTTTCCAAGCAAGATATGATGATTATCTTTCAGAGGAAGATCAGATTGAGTTACTGCAGCAGAAGGAATTCATAAATTCCTTGTTTTATAAGAGAGATTATTTTAATGAAGTTGTGTTTGATGATGATAAATTTGTTGTTAATGATGATAATGACAAATTGCTTTTATTAAATGGCCAAATGGAGAGTGATGGACAAGTAGCTAAAGTTATTGCAGGGATGGAAGATCAGAATTCTATTCTGATGAAGGATGAAGAAGTAGTGACAGTAGGAAACTTGACTTGTTAAGACAGTATGAATGAGATGCCAAGATTTTGGCATGAGTTAAGTGTTCTGGAGCAGAAGGTGTTCATATTGTAAAGGTAGAAGTGAATGAAGATGAGGACTTTCATTTTTATGAACTAGAGCAAGGAGAAATCCTTGAAGAGGATGATGCAGAAGAGAGACTAACTGACAGTCTCGAGAATTATTTGAAGGATTGGAATTAGCATACTGATGTGCTGATAGAGAGGGAAAAAATTTCAGGACAACATACTGAAATGCTGGCAGAGGAGAGAAAGGCACTGAGGCCTTATGATTTTTGTTTTGACAATTGTTTTGTGAATGCAGATTATGTTGATGATGAGGGAAAATTGACACCATTGTGAAGTCAATTAAAAGAGGAGGAGAATTCTGTGGAAGATTTTAATCTATGGAATGATGAATTTAAGTTGTTGAATGAGTAGGATTCTATGCATAAGGGAGAACCTCAATTTCAAAATTGGGGATTGAAAAATGTGATGACACAATGGAATGAGGATAGTGCAGATTTTCTGAGTCTCAGGAAAGACTTAGAACTGCAAAAAGAGGAATTGGTGATTGAATCATCAATTGAGACCATTGGGTCTTGGGGCTTTTAAACTGATAATTTGGCTGTGTTGACAGGTATGGTAGAAGACAATCCATCACTTGGAGTTGTCTTGAATGAAGATGAGCTGTTGCAGAAGGAAGATGAGACAGTCAGGTCTCATATGAAGAAACTTGTCACTGATGACAAGGAAGAGCTAATTTGTTTGAATAGCCATGAGAAGACTGTAAGGCAGACTTTTGGGGCTACTACAATAGTAGAGAATCAGAGTGTTACTCTGATAGAAGATGAAAATGCAGTACTTGAACAACTTGATTTGATTGGCAGAATCAATCAAGAAGAAGGGAGGCAATTGCCGAAGATTTCCCAAGAAGAAGAAAAAGATGCTGAAACAGGATTATAGCATGCTGAGGATGTGGTTGGCCAAAGGAGATGGATGAAATTTTTGCTGATTACATTCAAAGAAGAGAATGAAATGTTAGAGCAACAATCTAAAGTGTTGCCAGAGGAGGAAGAGACACAAATATTTTATGAATTTGATGTTTGTTTTATGATTGTAGGTACTGAAAGAAGGACTAAGGGATGTCTAGTCCAAGAGAAGAAAAGAGATGATGATAGTGACTGGAAATTTAAATACCAGTCTAAAGAATTGCTGAAGATAGAGAAGGAAGAAATTGTCATGGATGACAATCAAGAAGAGTTTTTCTGTAGCAGAAGACAAGAGGTTATGGATGATTGGGTGGCAGTAAGGACTGAGCAAACTAGGGCTTAGCAAGAGGCAGCAAGAAGAGCTACAGATACAATTGAAGTTAGCACAAGAGCTAGAAATAGAGTTAAAGCTAGGACAACAGTAAGAACTGTGCAAGAAAGGGCTCAGCAAGAAAAAGTAAGAGTTTAGCAATTAAGAACTCAGCAAGTAGAAGTAGAAGTTCAAAAATCAAGGAGGAACAATATCCAGCAGTCAGAAGATAGATTAGACAGAGAAATTGAGCTTATAAGAAAGCTGATGGTGAAAGCGTCTCAGAGGAAGACAACAGCAAGAGAACAAAGAAGCAAAAGCAGTAGCAGAAGAAAGACAAAAAAAGAGTGTAAGAGAATAGCCAGTGGAGCAAGACAGAATAAAGTATGGAAGCCTGGAGAAGTACAAAAGAAGAATGTTGCAGCAGATTATCAGCTACAGAATAAAGTGTGAGATCCAAGAAGACAAGGATGAAAGCACATGATCAGGAGATCATGAATCATTTTAACCTGGGGAGTCTAATGCAGGAGCATTAGGCTCAAGAAGATACTTTGTATATAAATAAACATAAGGGGGGTCTCATGTTTTTGATTCCTTATGGAATTATTCATATTTGAGTGATTTTCAATTAATTGTGGAGAAAATTGTAACTTCCCTCGAATGATTAGTGGGCATATGAAGAGATAGTCAGTTTCAATTATCTAGGGATTAGGCTAAATTTAGAACTGTAGGATTTCAAGAGTTTTGTTTGAGTCACTAAAGAATCCGAATCGATTCTTTAGTAGTTTTTGTATAATAATAAGCCTAAAAGGCATAATAGGCAGTCCTGCAGACCTGCATCGAGCTGCATGGAGTTAGAGAGTCGGAGAGGCAGAGTAGGAGAATAGAAGGCCATCAGATTGAAGATCTGGCCAACTAGAAGTTTGTAAGTAATGTCACTGTATAAATGAAGAATTGTTTCAGTATTGCATACACATTTGTTGATTTAAATTCCTATGTGAATGGGCTTGAAATTCATAAGCGAGAGTATAAGAATATGTAATTAGACTCTGTAATTTGAGGGCTTGATGATGCTCTGTATTTGATGACGAAATCGATGTCGATTAATGAGATGACTAACCTCAAGCTTGTGGTTTCAAGTTAAATGTATGGAGGGTTGTGTGTTCCCTTGGAGAAACAAAGAGAGATTACAGTCATCGAACACTGTAAGGGTCAATGACTTAGAGTGGAATTGAGTCCGATACAGTGTTCGCTATCCGAAGATATACTGTGTGTTGATTGACCAAGATTTAGAAATCGTGCTCAGGTTTTTTTATTAAGGAACTAACCATAGGAACTGGACATGAACTAATACATACACAGATGAATGCAAGGGATATTAAGCCTGTTTGAACACCAACTGAAGCCTGGGTAAGATGAAATAAAACTGAATTTGATGGCGCAGTTTGAATGAAGGAAGGAACCTTGAATGGAGTAACAAAACCATGAGTTTGTGTGAACAGTAAACGTGGTTTCATCCCACAATACCAGCAGTATCGCACGGTGCCTTAGGTAGTAAGTGGATTTATGAAAAAAACGTGATTCCATTAGTTGTTGGACGCGTGGAAAAGGCGGTAAGGCAGAAACCACTCTTGTCGCGTTTTTTTTTAGCATTAAACCTCTGTGGGGAAAAAAATGTGATATTTGTTTATGGTCATCAGATCATCCAAAGCAACATGATAAGTTATCCGCCGTTGGATGTGGAAGGTACGTTAGCACTAGGGCCCAACTCTAATATATGTTGATTGTTGCTATTCTAATTAAGGTTTGCGGTTTATATGAATTACCATAACAAAAGGGTCACCGTGGAGGCGTAATGCATTATGTATAATGTGTGTTGATTCGCCACAAGGTTATATTGTAATTTGGGTCTTGGAAAAAGTATATAGTGTGCCTCCAGTGTCGTATTAAGTAGAAGGCAAGGATTGTGTATTGGGTTCGATTATAACCCAAAGTTTGGGGTTAGTGAAGGAGCTTCTGAATGTGAACAAAGCATTGGTGGGGTTAATATTAAAGGAGTATCTTATATGCTTTGTGGGTTTATAATAAGGTTTTATTCCACATAAGAGAATAGAATCTGGGCTATGGAAATGTGTGGTTTCATAACCGTAAGAGGATTTTGAAATTAATATCTCAAATCTCAGAATTGAGATATTAAAACTTCCAGCTAGATTTCATTTAAATTGCCAATCCAGAAGATAGAACACTGTGAGGTTGCCCAGATTGCTTGGGATTTATTTGGGTGAAATTTAGGAGGCATTTATATGCACACATAGGATAGAAGAAATGTGGGTTAAGTGGGGTAGCCCCAGCATCACACCTCTTGAAAGAGCTACCATCCCCAGCTGGAGCCAATGTTAGTGTCAGTATATCAATGATCAAATAACTCTTATTTAGTTGTTTTCATAGAAGTCATAGGTCAAAATTTGTTCTTTTCAAACAAGTTTTCAAAATAAATTTTGGTCACTGAAAGAGTTCAGGTTTGATTTGCTGCTCCCTCATCTCATCCATAACTGTCATCACTTTCAAGGTCATATAATTTCAAGTGTCAAAGGAAAAATATGTTAAGGTCATTAAAGTTTATAGAAGGGAAAGCCAATCTTATTTCATTATACTTACCCTTTTTTTATATAAAAAATCTTTTACCCTTTCATTTTTCCTAAAACCCAAAGCTAAGTGCTTAAATCCATTAAAAACCATTTAAATCCATTTTATATTATGATTTTGGGACTTTATAGCAGCTCCACCCCCCACAAAATAACCTTATCACATATCTTTTTATATTATCGCAGCTCCGCCCACTCCACAACAAACCATTTAGATATATCATATATTATATATGATATTACTTACCACACTTAAATGTATTGTGGACCCCTTATCTTTTCGCAACCATCATATCGCAAAAATCCTTGCCACATTCACTTGCCACTTCATAAATTTCCTGATGCGATAATGGTAGGACCCATCATTCCTTTTGATATGCTTCGTAGATTTAAAATCACATAAAAAACCCTTTCTCTTATGTTTCAGGCACTTTATGATATTTATTTACTTACCTCATTCCTTTTTTCCGATTTAAAAAACTTTAAAATGGGACCTACTCCATCACAAATCGCAAATTTGCATTACTTCCACTTACTTCCACCTTCCCATTTCCTTGATTGTGATATTAAAGTGGGACCTTTCCTTGCCACATCACCTTCCATATCGCATGTCCCAATTTATATTGTCATTCATTCATGTTACCTTCCCTATTTCCTCAATCCCCGAATTGCGATAAGTGTTCCTATCCTCGAAACACGATATAACCTCTGGTCCCTGAAATGCGATAAGTCCTAAAAGCCTCGAAATTCAATAAGTCTACATTCCTGAAATGTGATAAAGTTTTACTGTTGATATGCGATAATTTTGACTCCCCGATTTGCAATATTGAAAATCCCAAAACACAAAGTCCATTTGCTCCTCCAACACCCTCTTTTTCCGATTGTGATATATAAAAGGTTTTTCTTCTTGCTGGGCCACATCAACGTGTCTCCTTCACTGTTCTTCCTGCTTCACTCCTTTTCTATAAAAAATCATTAATTCATTAACAAAAAGCCTTTAGACCTCCAATTCTTCAATTAAACTTATTTATGCGGGTTTCTTATTTTAAAAGCTAAAGTATAACAAAAAAATAAAACCCTATCGAGTCTAGTAAAGCCAAAGGAATGGAACAAAGACACCATTTTCTCCAGAACAACAGTTCAAATTTCCAAAGTACCCATGCTACCATTACTCCTCAATAGATCAAAAGAAGCACATGCAGGATTTAAAGGGGAAATTACAGGTTTTTCAGGAAGCATGGTTTTGAAGGATTTGACACCTATCAGTAAATAACAGTGCCTCCTCAAAGCTCAAAGAAAATTTGTTAATGTGATTAATTCTATCAGAATTCTGGTAAGTTTCACATTCCTAAAAATAATAGAACCTTTACTTTTTCTCCTTCTGTTTTAGTTTTTGTTAGCAAAGATATTGTGAGAGGAATATGAAGGTCTAGCCTTGCAGGTAGACTCAATGTAAAATCTATAAATAAACATAAAAAAAAATAGAGAAGGGGTTGGTAGTTGGTTGGTTGATAGTTGTTAGATAGTGGAGTTTAAGACTTTGATATCACAGGGGAGTTATTGTAAATATTTTTAATGAAATCAAGGATGTTGCAGCAAATATTCTGAGATTCCTGTGGTATTACTCTTGAGCATTGTTTTCCTCTCTGTTACTCCATTTCTATTATAGTTTTTGTATGTTAATCTTATTAGTTTTATAAATAGAAATCATTATTTTTGTGCTCTTTTTATTAAGTTTTTCATAAGTGTGTATTTATTCTGATGAATGAATTCAGTAAAATGCTCATTCAAACCCTTGCCTTTTTCTACCACTATATACAATGACAATTTAAGTATGCTCAAATAGTTTACCTAACTGGCCTCACTCTATTCTCTGCAATTCAATCTTTGAAATCAGCTTTATTTCCCTGATTCTTATTGCTATCCAGCATCCCAATTACCAAACAAATTGCTCATTTCTAGCTTGCTTATATATATATAGCCTAAAACCCTAGGGTACTCAACCATTCATTGATTATTTAGAAGTGACATAGAGAGAGCCCTCTCTGGTCTAGGTAGGGCTAGCTCCCTCGCTAAAAGTTGGTTTTTGCTTACCTTTCTGCACTCCTTTATCAACCTTGGGAAGTTGGGGAGAGTGCCAACACGCCTGATTATCCCAATGCACTAGTTCGTACTCGACACACTTGTGCGCCTACCCATTGCTTGCCCGACGACATGGGTGTGCACGTTTGTTATGTTGACACGTGGGTGCCCGAGGGTGAAACCAATTCAGTGGCCCAACACAGGGTGTGATTCATTTTTAATATATAATTTTATTATTATTATTTTAATATATTATATTTATTATTTATTAAGTAAATCAGTGGATTAGATTGATGTAAGGTTTTTTTTTTTTTTTTTTTTTTGTAGTGAATTTAAATTACTAAATTTTTAATTAGGGTCAACATTACATTAAATTTTTTTATGTTAAATATTAAGTTTTATAAAATTTTTCACCTATACATCTCCCCCTATATTGGGTTGTAAAGCACCTCTCAGCTGAATAAATAAAAAATTAAACACTATTTTAAATGGATTAGAGATTAAAGGTTATGCCATTTTTTATCAAGATAATGAATTAAATTTGTCTAGTCTAATTAATACAGAAAATGGTTATTTTTGGAGATTTTTTTTCAATTTTATTCAAAATCCAGTACAATTTTTTTTATTTTTGTAAATCAAGAATTTTCTATTATGTCTAAAGATTATATGTTTGATTACATTTTCTCAAAATTCTACTAGCCTCACACTTACTAGATTTATTGGCAAGTAAATACCAAGGCAAACAACTAACTCCTAAAATAACCTTATTAGCCATAACTGGAAAGGAAAGTGATACCATAAGACATTTAAAATCAGAATGTAGCCAATGACCATTAGGAATTGGAGGAATTGACAAAAGAAAGATGATTCAGACCAGATCTGAGTGATAGTGTAGGAATTAATTCACAGTGGACATGCTTCTCCATATGGGTCATCCTTCCTTCAAAATGGTCCATTTTCTCTTGTATTTGTCATTTTACCCTCTATATGTTGGCCAAATGGTCTTGCATACGCCAATGATTTCGTTGGAGATCATTCATGAAGATAATGGTTGCATAATTTCTTGTCATCATAACGATCACTATTGATATACTCCAGGAGAAAAGTTATGTGTCGGAAATGGCTTCCAAAATTATCCGGAGAAGGATGTTGTTCCTTAGAAGTAGGTGGTTGGGCTAGGTTGAGGTCAATAGCCTCACCATGGCTTTGGTCATCTAATAAGTGCCCACTGCACTGCACTATCTCACTGATTATCCTTATTACCTGTTGATGAGGATGAGGAATTGTAAAAATAGAATACACCTAAATAAATATTGCACACATAACTACTACCATCGCACCAATAGATATTAATAGAGCCAATGCAACATCCCCCCTCACCCGGAAAAAAGCACCAAGAAAATACCAGTGAACCAACATCTAGGTTGTTCTCAAAATAGTTGAAGAAATGTCCATAGCCCACCGAAATACAACTCAACCTCTGAAAAAACACCAGAAAAAAGATGACATAACACCACAAGCAGTAAGACTCAAATATCCCATAACCCCTCAATTAGACCCTAGACTATACCAACAACCACCAAGCCTCCAAATCCCAGAAAATGGATTAAATTGCCTAGCTTCAAACTCGACTAAACCCACAACTGAGATAACAAGCTGATGGTAGTCCTCAAACCACACCACAATATCCATAGAAATTACAGCTCTAGTAACCACATAGTTAGCTTGACTAGGGGAGGGAGAGAATAGACACAAATCCTTCCACTCGAGTCCCTCATACCTCCAAAAAAAACAATTGAACCACAATAACCCAACGATATATTTATGTATTGTCAATTAATACTTCTACAGACATAAATTATTTTTCACTAAAAAACATAATAATTTTAAACACTTGACAAAAAATTACACATTTTGAGACTCTTCTGTTAAAAATAACATGTCAAATAAAAGATTTTTATGGAAAAAATTGAATAAAAAAAGTTGAAAAAATAACAAATTTCATGAAAATTTTAAGAATTTTAAGTGCAAAGATGATGTTATTTGAAGCTTAAAATCAAAATAACAAAATAAAAAAAAAAGTAAAAAAAAATTGAAAAAAAAAACGAACAATTCAAAAACATTTTCCTAGAATAGACGATGATGGGGTGTACTATTAAGGCATTCCGTGGTGTGAAGGTCACCAATTTGAAACTTCATGGGAAAAATATAACAATGTTAACGTCTAGTGCAGTCCAGGCCAGGTGCAATCTCCAAGTAATTTTGATGATTTAGATGCCCCTGGGTCACGATTTGTCAAGCAAAAAGTTAAGCATGTAGTCATCTCAAGACTCATACCACTAACCAAACAAAAAAAAATAAAAAACATTTAAAACAAAAATTTGAAAAAATAAATAAATAATTAAAACATTATAAACTAATTAAAATCAAATTATATATATATATATATATATAGATATTCTTTACAAAATATTTATTCATATTCTTATTAATATAATATTATTAAAAAAAACCTTTAAAATATATTTATTCATATTCTTGTCACTTGTTTTCAATATTTTTATAAATAATGAGAAGCAACTATTAGAAAATAATCTTTTGTAATGAATATAATATTCATAGTTAAATATGAGATTTGACATAACAATTACTGATCATAGATATATCAATATATCATCAACAATCATATGCATAAAAATATCAATATATATGTATGGAAACATAGAGATATCAACATATCCTCAACATTGAAATTTTTTGGACTTCTCTCCCTACCCCTCCAACGATAGATCATCGTAGTTTTTTCTTACAATTTCAATACTCACGGATTTTGATTTTCGTAGCTCCGTAATTGAAGGAAGTCCAGATAAATAATACAGTTGCGTGAATAAGCTGCGAACACAGACCTTTAACACATAGTATACCATCTACGAGTTCACTTATTCAATGATCCTAAAGTCGGTGACAAGCTTGTGGCCAGTCCTTCCGCACTGACCAGGCAGGGTCAATTCTCAAAATCAATCCATCAACTATAACAGAGGAGCAATTACGGAAATCTCCACAATTATTTTTAATTAATTTTTATGGTTTTTAATATATATATATATATATATATATATATATATATATATATATATATATATACACACACACACAGGTTAGCTCACCAGGGTATAATTTATCTAGCACAAACAATCCGAGTATGGTCCTATGGGGCTCCTATATTTAAATCTGCTGTTCAATTGGAGTTGAGAGAGCCGGAGGATGATGAATGGAAGGCTCTAAGAGATAGATTTCGGGCTGCGGGCTTCTGCTGGGATTCTGGAGGTGATTCGTTAGTCTGGGATGGTCCCACAAATGATGGAGTCCCAGTTGTCAAAGATATATACAGGGGACTTAACATGGAATCTTATCAGGGGCAGATTACTAGGTCCTTCTATATGTTCTGGCGAAGGAATATCCCCACTAAGATAGTGCTCTTTGGATGGTTGGTATGGAAAGACAAGGTCCTCACTGGAAATAATTTGATGAAGAGGGGCTATTCAGGCCCATTCAGAGGTCATACATGTCGCGCGGATTATGAATCTACCAAACATTTGTTCTTAAGATGTCCTATAATAGTTAAATTGTGGAGGCTCTTCTCTGTCCATTTTATGGGCCCATCATGGTCTCCAGATGATTTCATATCAGCGGCTACGGAATGGGACAAGTTAAAAGGAAAATTCAGATCACTGCCGTTTTTCTTCATATGGGAGGTATGGCTGGGAAGAAACAAATTGATTTTTGAAAATGTTCCCTTTCAGATTCCTTGTATTTTCTCTGCAATTCTCAAATGGATGGAGGACCGCCCTATGAAGATTATGTCTATTACGGACTGCTCCATTCACATCAGGCCACATGAAGTGGCTATCCCGACAGTCTATTTTGATGGTGCTTGCATGGAAGGTGTTATGGGGTGTGGGACATGGATCAAGTTATCACAAAGGGAAAGGGTTCATATTCACTGGAATGCTGGACATGGAACCAACAACAAAGCGGAGATCATAGCTCTATGGGGTGGTCTGCGTTTTGCACTCTATTTACAGCTGAACGATATTCATGTATATGGCGATTCAAAGACTGCTATTGGGTGGATCACAAATCCTGAGGCTATGATCCCTCTAGAACTTCAAGGCTGGGTACATAGAGCTCGGCATTTATGGTCTATTCTCAATAGGCCATCTATCTGTCACATATATAGGGACAACAATACTAGAGCCGATGGTCTTTCCAAGAAGGGTTTAAATTCTGATTTCGGCATCATGCAGGTTCAGCTGTTTAGAGATGGCTCTCCTTTCTGGTATTCTGATATTGCGATTCCTTAAAGCGGATTTATAAGTGGTTTTTGTGATTTTTGTTAAGAAATTTTTGTGGCAAAGGACTTTTCTATGCAGGATTTTCATTATCTACATATACAAGCGAGCGTGGGAAAAGATGATCAAGTGAGGCGACTATAATATTTTTAAGTGACTCAGAACCTTTCATTCATATAGGTCGGTAAATATATATACAAACATGCATGTTTAACTACATCAAGCGAGCCGGATTACACTCAACTACAACCGTGCCAGGGTCATTTTAAAAATCAGATCTTTCCATATCTCAAGCGTGCCGGTTTCAATGGGATAACTACAAGCGAGCGTGCCTTAAATTGCAAGCAAGCCGGCTTGATCCACACAGGAGATCTGCACTGTTTTTTTTTGTTCTGTCTGATCATAGAGCATTATCTTTTGCAAAATATCTCACATATAACCTATCTGCATCAATCTACCATTCCTGTCTGTTATATAGCATTTAGATCCACACAATTTTGATAGGCCACAAATGGAACGAAATAGTTCATCATTCCGTAGCTGCGATCAACATGCAAACTAATTTGTATTTCTCAGCTAATATCTCTGGCGTATCACATTATCTGTTTATATCTTTTTTCATCTCTATAGAATCATTATCCACCTCGCCTCTCTTGCTCGCTTCATGCGCTGAGCATTTTTGTACGGGACACATTATGTCCTGATATGTGGTGGCCTACTTTTCATTACCTGCTCTTCCTTTTCTGGGAGCAATGCAATCTCTTTTGGCCTACATTGGTTTATTCTCGCTGTTTGGTTTAACAGCTTGAGAAGATCTCGACTATGTACTGCTTATATTATAATATAACAACGTTTTTTTCTTCTGAAAATATATATATATATATATATATATATATATATATATATATATATATATATATATATATATATATATATATATATATATATATATATATATATATATATATATATTATTTTTTTCATTAGAATGTTTTTATTGGTTTATTTTTTATTTTTTGATGTTTATTTATTTATTTCTAAATTTTTTTAGAGAAATATTTTTTCTTTATGTTTGAATTTTTTTCATTATTTTTTTAAATTTCTATTCTTAAATTATTATTATTAAGCGTTTGAATAATTCTTTAAAATTTTGTTTAATGTTTTATTATTTTTTTGTTTTTTTAATTCTTATTTTGTTTTTTCATTTTTATTTATTTATCTATTTATTTCTTTATTTTTTTCGCTGGAGGGGCTGCTTATACTTGATTAGCAACCCAACCTTACCATGTATCAATTTGATAGTTGATTTTTAAGGTTTTGTTAGAATGGATCATATACCTCACTATGTATTAATTTTATAGTTGATTTTTAAGTTTTCATTAGAATGGATCATATTCGCCCCCACCGTGTGTCATTTTGATGATTGTTTTTTAACGTCTCATTGCAATGGGTCAAGTCTATCTCCATCGTGTGTCAATTTGATAGTTGATTTTTAAGTTTTTGTTGAAATATGTCAAGTTGTCTTATGCTGCGATTTTAAAATGGATATATTTTTAGTGTTTAAAGAAAAAATACTCTTGGTATAATGGCTCTTTGATTTATGTATTCATTTTTAAGTTTTTTTTTGTAATGATATTTGGCCTATTATGCCATGATTGAAATATGTTGAAAATTTAAAGTTTTTTATACTCATGGTATTTGGTTTTAAATCCATGGTTGAAAAATGTGGAAATTTTAAGGTTTATGGAGTATTGTAGGATTTTCTTAGACATGTTAACAAAATACATTATATTCCAAAAGCTCTCAACAACATATAGTTTACTTTGAAAATATATACGCTAAAATTTAATGTTTTTCAGAGTCGTGATATTTTATCTTTAACGTCGTCATTGAAAAATGCCAATGTTTTAAGGTTTTTAGAGTCATGATATTTATCTTTAAGACGATGATTGAAAATTGTTGGAATTTTTAGGTTTTTTGGAGTTATGATGTTTTATCTTTAACACTATCATCAAAAATTATTGGAATTTTAAGGTAAGTAGAGCATTGATATTTTATTTTTAATGCCATTGCTAAAAAATGTTAGAATTTCAACAAAAAAATGATTCAACATCAATACTTTTCAACTTTAGGGTGTTTTTCCATTTTTATTGCACAAAAAAAATAGCTTTTAATGTCATTGTAAAAAGAAAAGTAATAAATAAATAAATAAAAGTGTTCATGAAACATCAACATTTTTGTTTTTGGGGTGTTTTTTCGTATTTATTGCACAGTTTTTTTGGATTTTAATGTCATTGCTTTAAAAAAAATTAAATTTTTAACTCGAAAAATAAAATATATAAAAAAAACGTTGATGCAATATCAACATTTTTCGTTTTCGGGGTGTTTTTCCATGTTTTTTGAGAAAAAATAGGTTTTTTTTGGTTCGAATTCTTGTTTTGAGGTTATATTTTTCGTTAAGTTGGTAACTTTTTTTGTATGTCTGCATTAACATGATGTATTCAAACTCCACAAATCATATCACTTTTCCCTTTTTGTCTGGGTAGGCCATAACGTTCCATATTATATCATAAAATTTATTAAACTGGGATAGGGGAGTAGGAAAGGCGATGGTAAATCTATTGAAGGCTGGATATGTGAAATAGAGGACTGTAAGAAAAAATACATAATTAACTAGGGTGATAGAATAATAGTTGTCAATTGACAAAAAGTATGACATTACCATGCCTCTCGACCCTTAGAATCCCAAAGCGATGTTTTACAAAAGAGTGTTTTAGTGGTCCTGGTAGTATAGGATCCTCATATGGAAGGAACTTGGTCAAAGCACATGTTCCTAGGTGCCCATTGACTTAGCGCCTCTGTGTTGAATGACTAATCAACAAGAAAAATGTTAAGGGCTAATATTTTTAGGTGGGCTAATTTTTCATGTTTTTCTCAGAAAAATGATTCGCCAATTTTCATTTTTTTTTAAATGATTCACCCAAATTTTATAGCATAAAATTATTTTATCACAAAAATCACTGTTAGGTCCCTATATTACTAGTATAGTCCCTTATTGTTGTTAGTGTAACCCCCTTATTGTTATTATTGTACCCTTGTAACCCCCATTTTGTTATTATTGTGCCCTTAAATTATTATTGTTAGGTCGGCTAGGATTACATTGTAGCCCACTAGGATTACATTATGGCCCCATGGACTCCTATATATAGAAAGGAGGTTTTGTGAATTGTATCATCCAAGAATTGTTCATTCATGTAATGTATTGGAGGTTTCCCCCTAGAAGTGGCTTATTTCTAAGGCGTTGATATCTCTTTTCTTCTCTTTCTGGAGTTGGTTACACAACATTTGGTATCAGAGCTTTGGATTCTAGGGTTTCGCTGCTCCAAACAGGTCATCGTGGCATTTTCGCTATAACTTTTTTTCTACGAAGTTTCAGAAGCTGAAATTTTTAGGGTGCGAAGCCGAAATCCTGAGGAAGATTATCTAAAAATTTCAGAGCTTGGTTCGTAATATTTTCGGAGATATGATCTGTGGAAGTTAGGTATTTTTTCAGGCTCCTAAATAGGTCATCGTGGAATTTGCGCTATAAATTTTTTTCTACGAAGGTTCAGAATCTGAAATTCATATGGTGCAAAGCTGAAATCCTAAGGAAAGGCGTAAAAAAATTTCAGATCTTGGTTCGCAACAGTTTTGGAGATATGATCTGTGGAAGGTAGTGCTTTTTCAAGCTCCTGAATTTAATCTCAAAGAGGTGATCGTGGGAAAAGTTCAATAACGCTCTCTCTGGGCATCGGATTGGAGTGCCGTAAAAAGTGGTCGCAATTTCACAGACTGTAGTTTCTTGGCTATAAATTTCAGAGACAAAGGACAAAACAGTGACACGTGGCAAGTCGTACAAGTTCGCTCTACTGAACCAGTCCATAATTAGGTCATTGTGGGAGATTGGACACAACTTTGTCTTGGAGAATCCAAATCAGGTCAGACCTATGGCATTCGAAAGATAATTCAGAGGACTACGTTGGTACCAAAAATCAAATATTGAAGTGCTGCAATCACAAATATAATCCAATTTCAATATCGAGCTCCTCAAAAGCAAGAAAAAGGTGTGTATTGTTTTTCCGAATTACATAAGTCTTGTTTGAAGAATCAATTTGAATTGATTCCAAGGGCATATTGTAGAATAGATATCAGTATTGGGTTCTAAGAGATGCCCCGTAAAAATAATTCAACACCCATTAAGCCTTCAGAAGGCTCTACTATGACTCATGAAGATGAAGAATTGCAACATGATCTATCAAAATTACAAGAGCAAGTGCAACAAATTTCACTCTTGCAAAGAGCAACAAAAAATGAAATGGAAGTTTTGAAGAAAGGCATGGAAGCTAAGATGGATGGTGTGCAAGCTAAGATGGATGGCATGGAAGCTGGCATGGAAGCTAAGATGGAAAACATGAAGAATGATCTAAAAACAGACATCGAAGGTTTGACAAAGTTCATACAAGAAATGTTTCCTAATGGTGAAAAGATAGTAGAAGAACCTCATGATGAGAACAAAATCAATGTTAATCATGATTTCATAAACTCTAATGTTGGCAGGAAGAACCACCATATTCCAAAAATGGATATGAGGAAGTTTGATGGAAAGGATCCTGTAACATGGATACTACGGATGGAGCAATATTTTGATCTCCATAATGTGCAAAACACACAAAAGGTACGCATTGCAACTTTACATTTAGAACAAAATACATTTGTATGGTATCGATGGCTTTGCTCCCGTAATAAAATTGTCACTTGGTCAATTTTTACGAAGGAAATGATAGCACATTATGAGGATACAAAGAGAAACACCTTCTTTAGCCAATTGATAAATCTCAAACAAAAGGGTTTAGTGGGGCAACACATTAAGGAATTCCAAAAATTGAATATAAGGGTAACTGATATTCCAGAGGAACACAGGATCGATCTCTTCATAGGCACTTTAAAGGATAATATCCAACATGAAGTTCGCGTTTTGGAACCAGATTCATTGGAGAAGGCATTCAGGTTGGCAAGAAAAATAGAATGTAAAATAATGGCGACGAGGAAGCCTACCACTCGATTCTATAAAGAAGGAAGTGTTGCTACGCCTAGATTTCCACAACCTACAAGGTTGACACCACAACAATTGGAAGAAAAAAGAGCAAAAGGGCTTTGCTACAGTTGTGATAGCAAATACACTAAAGGTCATAAGTGTGCTGAGAAGAAATTATTTTATATAGATTGTGAAGAGGAAGAAGAAAATGAACAAGAAGAGGATATACACCAGGAACCAGCCCTAGAAGAGGAAAAAATGAATCCGACCATATCGTGTAATGCACTGGCAGGAATTACCACTCCTCAAACTCTTAAGATAGAAGGAAAAATTAAGAAGAAAAAGGTAATAGTGTTGATTGATTCAAGTAGTAACCATAATTTTATTCATTGTAAGGTAGCCAAGGAATTAAATTGTTTCCTATACCCAGCACCAGAATGTCAAGTGATGGTTGCAAATGGAGGAACTATAAATTGCTCTGGAAAATGCCATAATATCAAGCTAACCATGGGAGAATATGTATTGACTAGTCCAATGCTTTCCATTCCTATGGGAGGTGTTGATGTTGTACTAGGAGTACAATGGTTACAATCTTTGGGGACGGTAGCTTTTAATTTTCAGGAACTTTTCTTGAAATTTTTTTCAGAAGGAAAGGAAGTCGAATTACGGGGTATTGAAGGGAAGCTGGGAAGGATAATAAGCTCTAATGTCATGACAAAGCTTCTAAAGAAAGAACAACGAGGCGTAATTGCACAATTATGCTCACTAGAAGTTCCAACATCAAAATCATCTATTTCTGCAGATCTCCAACAAGTCTTGGACAATCATTCGAAGGTGTTTGAAACTCCCAAAGGACTCCCACCTATTCGTGATCATGATCATGCTATTCATTTGATTCCTGGAAGTGTTCCTCCAAACATCAGGCCTTATAGATATCCTTATGTCCAAAAGAGCGAAATTGAACGTATGATTGCAGAAATGTTAGAGGCGGGTATAATTCAACCTAGTCAAAGTTCTTTCTCTTCTCCTGTAGTATTGGTACACAAGAAGGATGGATCATGGCGAATGTGTCCGGATTATAGGGAGCTCAATAAGCTCACCATTAAAGATAAATTTCCCATTACTATGATTGATGAATTATTGGATGAATTACATGGAGCAATTTATTTTACCAAGTTGGATCTTCGTTCAGGATATCATCAAATTAGAATGAAGACTGAAGATATTCCAAAAACAACATTTCGAACTCATGAGGGTCATTATGAATTTTTGGTCATGCCTTTTGGCCTTACCAATGCACCTTCTACATTCCAAGGGTTGATGAATTCCATTTTCAAACCCTTCCTTAGAAAATTTGTGCTAGTATTTTTTGATGATATACTAATCTATAGCAGGTCTTGGAAGGATCATGTTGAACATGTTGACATGGTGCTCAAACTATTGCAAGAGAAACAATTATATGCAAAAACATCTAAATGTTTCTTTGGAGTACAAGAGGTGGAATATCTGGGTCATATTGTATCTCATGAGGGTGTTAAAGTAGACCCTAACAAAATTAAAGCCATTAAGGAATGGAAAGTCCCCACAACCATAAAGCAGTTGCGAGGATTTCTTGGGTTAACAGGGTATTATTGTAATTTTGTTAAGAATTATGGGAAAATAGCGACACCTCTAACAACATTATTGAAGAAAGATGCATTTTCATGGACTCCTGAAGCAACTAAGGCCTTTGAACATCTTAAAGAGGCAATGTGCCTAGCACCGGTCTTAGCTACGCCGAACTTCACAAAAACCTTTATTGTGGAATGTGATGCCTCAGGAAATGGAATTGGTGCAGTTTTAATGCAGGAAGGAAGACCCATTGCTTTTTAAAGTCGTCCAATCAAAGGAAAGTATTTACAGAAACCTATTTATGAGAAGGAAATGTTAGCAATACTGCATGCACTAAAGAAATGGCGAACTTACCCAATGGGAAGACACTTCAAGGTAAAACTTATCATGATAGTCTTAAACACTTTTTGGAACAAAGACTATCTTTAGAAGAGCATCAAAAATGGGTCACAAATATGTTGGGGTATGAATTTGAAATCATCTACAAAAAAGGAAATCTTAATGTTGTTGCAGATGCACTCTCAAGAAAGAATGAAGAGGTGGAAGCATTGCTTTGTGTCATTTCTATTATCCAACCAGACTGGATAACTGAAGCAAGAGATGAATGGAAGAAGGACAAAGATGTATGGACACTCATTCAAAAGTTGTAGCAAGATCCTAGTACATCTGATACATTTAGTTGGATAAATGATTCCTTATGGTACAAAGATCGCTTATATCTTTGTAAGAATTCCCAACTAAAACAAAAGATTCTTCTGGAATTGCACACTTCTCCTTTAGGAGGACACTAAGGATTTTTAAAAACTTACCACAGGGTGAAGAAAGAATTTTTTTGGGATGGCCTTAAATCTGATATTCAAAATTTTGTGGCGGAATGTTTGGTTTTCCAGCAGAATAAAGTGGAAACAATTAAGACCCCAGGACTTCTACAACCTTTATCCATTCCAAGTCAACGTTGGGAGGAGATTTCAATGGATTTTATCACGGGTTTACCTAAGTCCGAAGGAAAGAGTGTCATCATGGTGGTAGTTGATAGACTTACCAAGTATGCACACTTTTGTGCATTATCCCATCCATTTAAAGCAAGTACAGTTGCTACTACATTTATGGACAGAATTCAAAAGCTACATGGAAGCCCAAGGGTTATTGTGAGCGACAGAGATCCCATTTTTACTGGAAATTTTTGGACGGAGTTATTTTCTTGTTTGGGTACTCAATTAGCTCATAGCTCATCTTATCATCCTCAATCTGATGGTCAAACTGAGATAGTAAATAAATGTTTTGAAGGATATCTTCGTTGTTTTGTATCTGATAAACAAACACAATGGTTCAAGTGGTTACCTCTCGCTGAATGGTGGTATAACACTTCCTTCCATACTGCAGCAAAAATGACCCCATTTATGGCACTTTATAGATATCATCCACCATCGATCACATCATTTTTAAGGGAAAATTCGAAGGTTCAAGCAGTGGAAGATCACATCGAGCATCAGCAAGAAGTTCTCCAACTCTTAAAGGATAACCTGAATTTGGCACAAAATCGAATGAAACAACAGGCAGATCAACATTGCAGCGAGAGAAGTTTTGATGTAGGAGATTGGTTATTTTTACGGCTACAACCATACAAACAAATGTCCCTCAAGCAAGCTAAGAAGGATAATAAATTATCGCCAAAGTACTATGGTCCTTACAAGGTGTTGCAAAAGATTGGTACTATGGCATACAAATTGGAGCTTCCTGCTTCTTCACGAGTGCATCCGATTTTCCATGTTTCATGCTTAAAGAAGGTTATAGGTGAAAATCTTCCAGTTCAAACAATATTGCCAGAACTTGATGAGGAAGGAAAAATCATATTGGAACCTGAAGCGGTCATGGAAACAAGAACTCGACAACTTCGGAATCGATCAATTTCAGAGTATCTCATCAAGTGGAAGAACTTACCCACTAAAGATTCTACATGGGAGGATGAGAATTTTATACAGAAGCACCCAAAGCTACTCAAGTGTTGAAGACAACACTTTTTTGAAGGAGAGGGGCATGTTAGGTCCCTATATTACTAGTATAGTCCCTTATTGTTGTTAGTGTAGCCCCCTTATTGTTATTATTGTACCCTTGTAACCCTTATTGTTATTATTGTACCCTTATATTATTGAGGGGCATGTTAGGTCCCTATATTACTAGTATAGTCCCTTATTGTTGTTAGTGTAACCCCCTTATTGTTATTATTGTACCCTTGTAACCCTTATTGTTATTATTGTACCCTTGTTGTTAGTCGCCCTCTTTTCTATAAATACACCCTCATGACACATTGTAAAGTAATTTTAGATTTGGAGTCAATTTGGTATGTGTTTGAGAAATCGAGATCTTCTAGTAAATTCAAGGACTAATTCCCTATTTCCAATGTTATATTTCATGGAGAGACTCTGCAAAATCATTGGAAATTTTAATACTTTTACAAAAATGTCACCAAAAATTTTATATTATGCAT